>PVJA010039591.1:0-19059 GCA_004027025.1 Myocastor coypus | reverse complement strand
CCTGCAGCCACCTAAGCTTTCCTAAGCAGGTGCTTTAGACCACTGAGCCATCCTGCCGGGCCCCACATCTGCCACTTTATTTATTTATTTATTTATTTTTCTTGTTTCAGAACCTTTGTTTGTTTATTCACTCATTTTTATGGCCGGCTCAGCCCGCCCTGAGGGCAGGGCTGGTGCAGCATGTGATGCCAGGGATCGAACCGCAGTCCCTAAAGCTGCCCAAGCTTTCCCAAGCAGGCGCTTTAGACCACTGAGCCATCCCGCCAGGCCCACATTTGCCACTTTAAATGTGAAGTTCTCAACCTCAGTACTGTTGGCATGTGGAGGTCTGTATCAGAGCAACTGATTTAATATAATACATATGATATATAAAGGACCAGGAATAGCCTGCAGAGTTAGACAAAGGTAGAGAAATGGCAAATGGCCATCTGCAGCTAGAGAACGGGAGGATCCAGTCAAAAGTTGAAGACCTGGGGCTCCCTGCAGAGTCCTGTGCAAGAGTTGGTATTGGGAAGCTAAAGGTTCTGTGTTAGAAAGCTGAATATGTGCTGGCAGGCTAAACAGCCTGCGTTGGAAGCCTGGAGACAGAGAGCCAAAGGTGATAAAAACTGGAGTTCCTTTGAAGAAGGAAGAGTGAGACTTCCTTCTTTCCCTTTTTTTATTTCATGCAAGCTGCAAGTTTATTGGTTGGTGCCATCCACATGCAGAGTGGGTCTTTTCTCATCAGTAAATCCACCATCCAGACACTCCCAGAACTGTGCTAAACTAATCCGCAAGGCATTTCTTATTCAAATTAACATCACAATTAACTATTGCAGGGCTGGCGAGATGGCCCAGATGTCTGAAGCACCTTCTTTTCTTTTAAATTTTATTTATTTATTTATTTTCTTGTTTCAGAACCTTTATTTGTTTATTCACTCATTTTTTATGGCCGGCTCAGCCCGCACGGAGGGCAGGGGTAGCGCAGCATGTGGTGCCGGGGATCGAACCACAGTCCCTGAAGCCGTGCAAGCTTTCCCAAGCAGGCGCTTTAGACCACTGAGCCATCCCACCAGGCCCCTGAAGCACCTTCTTAGGCAAGCTTAGGTAACACAGGCTGAGCTGGCCAAAAAAAAAAAAAAAAAAACTATTGCAGGATCTTTCCTGGAGCTTCATGATGCTTGGTAGCATTCCTAGGCTCCACCCATGTGTGTTGGCAGAAGGACATTTTGTCATTTCATCACAGTGCTCAGCCCTGAACCCCAGAAACTCTAAATATTTATGCTGCATGACAAGGGGGGATTAATGCTACAGATAACATTGCTTTGTAGGTATAATGGTGACTGCCTACACTCTCAGCACTTGGGAGGCTGAAGGGATTACAGGCGTGCACCACCACACCCGGCTTCTCTTCCCATTCTTTATGGTGTTGGGTCATTATCTTTTTGGTGGGTTTTTGTGAAGGTGAGACATCTCTTTTTTTGTTTTGTTTTGGCAGGACCGGGGTTTGAACTCACGACCTTGCACTTGCTAGGCAGGCACTTGTGCCATGGAACTATCTCCCTGGCTGAGACAACATCTACATATAGGCAGCCATTTGGCTTTAATTTTCTTGGGGGCGGGGCTGGGAAGCAAACTTAGAACCTCATGCTTGCCTGGGCACTGTGGCACATCCCTGGCCTTAACCTGGTTTAACTTGTGGTAATCTGTTTTGCAGATGAGGAAGTTAAGGGCTTCAGTGAGCCAACCAAGGATGGATGCCAAGCTTGTTTTTAAGTCTAGGCTCGGGCCCGGGAGGATGGCTCAGTGGTCTAAAGCGCCTGCTTGGGAAAGCTTGGGCAGCTGCAGGACTGCAGTTCGATCCCCGGCACCACATGCTGCGCCAGCCCTGCCCTCAGGGCGGGCTGAGCCAGCCATAAAAATAAATAAACAAAAGTTCTGAAACAAGAAAAAAATAAATAAAATTTAAGTCTAGGCTCACACTCTCACCCTTAATATTGTCTTTTTTTCTAGAAGGTTCATGTTAAGACTATCCTCCCTTCATAGCAAAGATGAGGTAAGCTCCTAACAACTGCAGAGACTTGAAGCCCCATGACTTAGCAGGATCCATCCACACGCCCTTGTGCTCCTCTGTGCTAAACAGCAGACTGGGTTGTGCTACCAGGACATGAGTTGAGGTCCTTTTTCCAGGACTAATCAAGACTGTCATATATATTTATCAATAGAGATCAGCCCGTGGCTAGAAGGCTGGGGGCATGGTAACAAGTATTCGGGTGTTTTCCAAATCAAAAGGGGCTTGGCCTGGGTGAGGGTGCTAAATTTATTACTTATATCGTGGTTCTGGAGACCAACTTAAGGCTTTGCATACTCCCAGGCAAGCAGTACTGGACCACTGAGCATACTTCCAGCCCATGTTGCTAAACTTAACAGATGCAGCCAGGTGTAGTGGTGCATGCCTATAATCCCAGCACTTGGGAGGCTGAGGCAGGAGGATCAGTGGAGTTTGAGACCAGCGTGGGCTACAAAAGTGAAGTCAAGGCCAGCCTGAACTGCATTGTAAGATACTGTCTCAAAAAGACTAAATAAATAAACTTAACAGATGGTACGGCAGCTAAGCACGGTGGTACATTCCTGTCATCTCTGCACTATGCTAGGCTGAGACAGAACTGCAAACTTGGGCCCAGCCTGGGCAATCAGTGACAGAGCAAGTCGCTGTTTCAGAATTTTATTGTATTTTTGGGGGACCAGGAATCAAACTCAAGAACCTTGCACTTGCCAGACAGGCACCTATACTTCTGAGCTACCTCCTTGACCCTTGTTTTAAAGTTTTAAAAGGTCTCGGTATGCTGCCCTGTGCAGACTCTAGATTCAGTCGCCACTGCTAGCTGAGCGCGCGCCCGCGCACACACACACACACACACACACACGCACGCTCGCACGCACGCACGCACACGCGAAGTCCAGAATAAACAAAGCATACTCCCTTCGGGCCCGGCGGGATGGCTCAGTGGTCTAAAGCGCCTGCTTGGGGAAGCTTGGGCGGCTTCAGGGACCGCGGTTCGTTCCCCGGCACCACGTGCTGCGCCAGCCCTGACCTCGGGGCGGGCTGAGCCGGCCATAAAAATGAGTGAATAAACAAACAAAGGTTCTGAAACAAGAATAAAAATAATAAATAAAATAAAAATTAAAAAAAAAAGCATACTCCCTTCGTGTAAATATGACCTATTAGTAGTTGAGTGATGTTTTCAGGGTTCACCGGAAATACGCCAGACGCCCAGTACTTCCTCCAGCATACCTAGCTATAAGCACCCAAGAAGAAAATGGCTAGCCAGGTCGAGGTCTGACTAACAGCTTCGAGGTCCTCCAAAAGACCCCAGGATTTCCAGCCGCCGCTAAGGGATAGAGCGCCCAACCAGTGGGAAGTCGCTACACGCACTTCCTCCGGGAGGAACAGTTGTCGGGCGGGGCCGTGACGTAACCCGGAAGGGGCGGGCGCGCCGGGAGCTAGGCCGCGCCGCGCCGGCTGAGGGGCCCCGAACCGGGCCATGGCGGCGGCAGTGGGCCTAGAGGGGCCGCCTCCGGCCCTGGAGACAGTGGTAACGGCGCCTCCGGAGCGGGGCGGTGGGAGCTGCGTGCTGTGCTGCGGGGACCTAGAGGCCACTGCTTTAGGACGCTGCGACCACCCAGTGTGCTACCGCTGCTCCACCAAAATGCGGGTGCTGTGTGAGCAGCGCTACTGCGCCGTGTGCCGCGAGGAGCTGCGCCAGGTGTGCTGGCTGCGGGTCGAGGGGGCGCGGGTGCGAGTGGGCTTTGAAGCTTAGTCTTCCTGCCCTCGGCGCCGAGAAGACGCTCGGGGACCGTCTGGGTGGGGTCAGGGAGGGAGGACGCGGCCGGGCCGGCGGAGGAGGAACGATGCCTGTGGCCCTTAGTCTGGCCACAGAATGCGACAGTCAAGTCGCGGGCGCCCTGACCCATCTTTCTAAAAGTAGTAGAAAGGTGTAGTAGCTCATTCCTCCGGCTCCCTATTGGGATGAAAGAGACAGGCAGGGGAACCTACAGAGGCGGAGTGCTTGGAAGCAGAGGGCTCAACTGTGTGTAAGTCCGCCCTAGCTAGTAGATTTCTGGGCTCCTCCAGTCACTGACACACTCCTAAAACGGGCGTTTTCGTTTGTAGACTGGAAGTGACACTCGCACCTGACTCTTCCGGGTGCTTACCTGGTGAGGACAAAAGTGTTTAGAAGTTTTTCTCTTCCTTTCCAGTTACAGCTTTGGGGTTTCTTCTTTCAGAGTAGAGAGGGCACGTTTCTACTTTATAGATTTGGAAGCTCAGGAGAGGTCAGAGGGCACATGGAGCTTTCCATCACATTCCTCGCCATGCCAGCTGCTAGCCAGGAGCATCCAACCGGACCTCTCTTGGTTTGCTGCCCTTAAGGTCTGTTTACTTTCCGGATTGTGAAATCCGCAATTTGTTTAAAAAAAAATGTTTCTTGAGCGGGGCGTGGTGGCGCACGCCTGTAATCCCAGCACTCGGGAGGCTGAGGCAGGAGGATCAGTGCGAGTTCGAGACCAACCTGGGCTACAAAAGTGAGCTCAAGGCCAGCCTGAACTGCACAGTGAGACCCTGTCTCAAAAAGACAAAAAAAAGAAAAAAAATGTTTCTTGGATTTTTTTTTTTTTTCCCCACCATGGAAGGTTTCTGCTGGTAGCATATGGATTTTCTCTTCCTAGAAGTGAAGCAGAGTCAGCACTTGAGAAGTAGGTTCTATTAATTTTTTTTGTTTATTTATTTGTTTATTTGGGTGGCGGGGATTGAACTCCAGGCCTCGCGCTGGCCAGGCAGGCGCTTAAGCCGCTGAACTATCTCCTTGCCTTCCGTTCTATTAAATTTTTTTTTTTTTTTTTTTTTTTTTTTTTTTTTTTTTTTTTTTTTTTTTTTTTTTTTTTTTTTTTTTTTTTTTTTTTTTTTTTTTGCAGGACCAGGGTTCAAACTCACGACCTTGCACTTGCCAGGCAGGCACTTGTGCCTCGGAGCTATCTCCCCAGCCCCTATTAAATTTTTGAGTAGACATATGAAAGGATCGAAAGAGGCCAAAATCTTAGAATATTCCTGGGCATCTGCTCTGTGCCCTATTGAAAAAAAACGTTTGGAATAGTTTAGTCTGTAATGTGGAAGGAGAGTTCCAAGGTATTAGAATAGTTGAAGAAACCTTTTGCTTTCTGCTTGCTCAGAAGGCACCTCCTGGACTTGTGGGAGCCCACTTTGCCAGCCAGTCTTACACAGAGTGACATAAGTTTCTAATGGCCAGGTTTCCTAGCATACCTGTAGTATCTTCCAAGCAGAAAGGCACTGTGGACATATTATTATTATTATTATTATTATTATTATTATTATTATTATTTATTGCCAGCTCAGCCTGCCTGGGGGTGGGGCTGGCACAGCATGTGGTGCCTGGGGTCGCTGTGGTTGCCTACGCTTGTCTAAGTAGGCGCTTTAGACTGCTGAACTATCTCTGGCCCGGACATTTTTTTTTTTCCGGACATATTTTTTTTAGTACAGTATTTCACTACGTAGATTGGACTTGTGATTCTCCTGTTTTCAGCCTCCTAAGTGCTGGGATTACAGGTGTGCCAGCGCACATGGTCTCAGTTGGAGTCTCAGTCCGCCATGGCAGGCTGGGGGTCAAACCCATGAACTCCCATCCCCTGCATCTGCCTAAATCTGCTGAGCTATCTGTCCACCCCTATATCTTTGAATGTGAGACCCTATTCCTCGTTTTGGGTTTCACTCAGGAAATGAATGAATACTCATGCATTCCTATTATAGCTAGCATCTGCCCATTCCTTGTGGACTCCACACCTTCCAAGTCTTCTGTCTGGAGCATTGATTGACACAAACTGTCAACAGGCCCAACCTGCCTGTGGCTTGGTACTGGATGCCCCTCAGTGAGCCTAAACTTCCCTTTAGGCTTGCCCTGCAATGCTGGGCAGCAGGTAGCAGTGGTGGCAGGGGTCCTGGGAACTTTGCTCCTGAGCAAGATGATGCTGCCAGATCACCTTTCTGGTTTGGCTTTCTGCTTTTTTTTTTTTTTTTTTGTCTTTTTGAGACAGGGTCTCACTATACAGTTCAGGCTGGCCTTGAGTTCACATCTGTAACCCAGGCTGGTCTCAAACTCGCACTGATCCTCCTGCCTCAGTCTCCCAAGTGCTGGGATTACATGTATGGTCACCTGTAATCAGCCTAGACTTCTGGCTAGGTCTGTGAAAATTGAGAGATAAGAGTGCCAAGATGCTTGTGGAACAGACTCCATTTTCTGGTTAATTCTTTATGCTTTGACCTTCCTTGTTCTAGCCCAGGGTGGGAGCTAGGACTAGCAGGGAATAAACACAGTGCAGCTGCTGGTCAGGCAGAGAACTAGGTCAACTTGGACTTTGCAGCAGGTGCTTAGGGCAGACACTGAGATGACTCCATCTGATGGGAGGGTAACAGAAGCACTACTTTGCCTGGACCTGACTGATCAAGACCCTGGGTTGGTGGAGCCTCCATTCTCCTCTAGACATGTTTCATGGGCCGTTTTTTTTTTTTTTTTTCCCATTCATGTCTTGCTTTCAATCTTGACATGCCTTTGTTTGTTGCAGGAGTCCCAAGGGGACTGCATGGCACCCAAGGCAGCCACACTCCTGTCACATGGGCAGGAGGAAGTAGAAGGGAGGTGCTGAATGCCAGCCTAGGGTTATCCCAAGGCCCAGGTCAGTGGGCTGAACCTGGTGACTCAGATTATATTTGTTCCATTAATACCCCACCCTATCAGTATGCCCTTCTGCCTCAGTCTCTGTATGGTTATTTCTCTGCTCCCATCTGTGTGGTAAGAGTGATTCCCAGTGGCCTACCTGTATAGTACTTCCTTCTTACACCCAGGGCCTCCTTTTCCTGTGGCCTGACCTTCATTGTTTCCCTCTTGCTGGTGCTTATTGTTCTCCCTGTTCTTTTGTTTACTCTTTATTGAGTGCCCATTATATGCTGAAAATAAGGAACACCAAGGCCTACAGACAGATATTCACACTAGTCTCTACAGGTTGATTGGGGGGCGGTGCTACTCTTCCTAGATAGGCCTCACCCATCCGTACCTATCAGTTTTTGGAAATTGATCTGGCTTTTTTTTTTTTTTTTTTTTAAGAATTTATTTTATTTTATTTTTTATTTTATTTCTTGTTTCAGAACTTTTGTTTGTTTGTCTATTTATTTTTATGGCCTGCTCAGCCTGCCCCCAGGGCAGGGCTAGTGCAGCATGTGGTGCCAGGGATCGAACTGTGGTCCCTGTAGCCGCCCAAGCTTTCTTAAGCAGGCGCTTTAGACCACTGAGCCATCCTGCCGGGCCCACAATCTGGCTATTTCTATAATGTACTTGGGAGAACACCTCTCCCTTTGGACCTGCATTATCTGTGGTCCTTCTCCTAAGCCTTTTCTCATGGTTCTGGTCCCTTCATGAGCTCATCCAGTGCCCTCTTCCCCATTTCTCAGCCTGGCTTAGGTGTGCCCTACCTGGGCCATTTCCATTGGTTTGCTCAGGAGACAAATGTTCTTGGCCTCGATCCTTTGAGGTGGATCCCCCATCCTACTATGCAGATAGACTCTTTGTCTAGGCTCAGCTTGGTGACCCTTGAGATCTACTCCTGCCTCTGCTGCCTGTACTTTATGAGACTGGGGCTGTGGTGGCCCAAAGTTTTCATGTGGGACACTTTTGGCTCCTGACCACACCTCATCCCAAGCTACTATGTCATCTCCCTGCTTCTCCTCTTCCCACAGCTGTTTCTGGCCTCAGGCTGTACACAGAGATATTTTGTGGGCACATAATATTCTATTATGGTTGGGACATGGATGCCATAAGGCCCAGCTTGATAAGAACAGACTGGCCTATAGCATGGCATGGCACTGTCTGAACAGAGGCAGTATCCTAGAAAGACAGCAGTAGACACTGGCTACCCAGGAGGGGTGCCCACATCCCAGGAGCAGATGGGCCTCTGCTCTGCAATCCCAAGATGCCACCCAGGGTGTATCTGCATACATAGCTGTGGAGGGTGCTGGAGTTGTGGCAGTGATGGGGGCGTCCCTGGCTCAGATTTCCTCTGTGGAAGGAAGTTGTTTCCTCCGCTCTGTCTGTTGGGTTTGGATGCTTTTTTGGCAGCTTTGTGGAGTTTCCTTGTGCTGCTCTTCTGACTGCCTTGCAGGCAAGACTAGTCTCCTTGATGGGTTGCCTCTACTGCCTTAGAGAAGCTAAACAGGGTGTGGACCTACTTAGTGTGCTGAGCTCCTGCTGGCATTTCACAAGTGATCTTGTGCTCTTTGTTCTGTCAGTATCCAGAGTGGTTTATAGCCTCCTGTATCTCCCTGGGTCTGAGCCAGAGGTATCTTGGCAGCTGCTGGAAGGCAAAGCTGGGCATGAGCCACAGGAGGAGGGCAGGTCGTATAAGAAGAGGCCAGCACAGAGCCCAGGGACTCTGCCCATGTGTGGGCATGAAGAGAAGCTGCCAAGGAAGGAAGAATCCAGGGGCCCACAGGAAGAGACCCTGCCATGACCTATGGCTTTTGTGATTTAGATCTCTGATATAGAGCTGTGCCTCTCACTTAAAGATGGTGTTGGGAGTGCATTCCCAATAAAGTGCCTGCCTGAGTTTGGCATTTAGCCACTTAATGTATAGCAGGAGACAAAGTGAGGTTATGAAATCATCCTATCTAGCCTTGCCAGAGAAAACAAGGGTGAGAGAAGACCTCTGGAGCCACTGGCAATCTCCCCTTCCTCCCCCTTGAGTATAGCAGTACCACAGCAGCTCCCTGGGCTGTGATGTAGGTGGGGCAGGCACAGTCTTGGTGTCCTCTCTTCCAAGTGTGTCATTGCAGAAGTACAGCTGGTTTCTCCTGACTCACCCCACACCCTCTCAAGGAATCAGCTTTAGTCACTGCTGCTGATGCCATGTGTAGCTATGAGCATGCCTGAGGCTCATTCACTCTCCCTGGCAGGTCCAGAGCTTGCCCAAATTAACATACATGCTGGTCCCAAAAATCCATCTTGGCTAATTTTAAACATTACAAGGGTGATCTTGATGTGACATTACCCAAGGCAGGGATGCTTCTCTGGGATGCACTAGGAAGGCTATGTAGGGCTGCTTTCAGAGCTGAGCTACCATGTATGACCAGTGCCAGGCTGTGAGGGTAGTGACAGAGGAGACAGTGAGGTGTGGGCTTGATCTGGGGAGGGGTGTAGTGGCAGAGGTCAATGTGGGGGTGAAATGCTGAGTCTTCACCAGACTGGCTTCATGGAGAGAAGAGGGAACCCCTCGGGGAGGAGCCTGAGTCTGTGAAGGTACTGGTACAGGGTCTTGTTATCTGATCATAGTCTGTTGCTGAGGTTCTGTGGAAGGACAGAGTAAGTTGGCAGTCATGCCCTCAGCCCTTATGGGAAGGGACAGGGAGGAAAGATAGTTTAGCCCTTGCTTGACACATGACCCTACTGCAAAGATTTCACAGCTGTGCCCACTCGGCTTGTACAGTTCATGCCTGGGCCCTACACAGCCCATAGTAACATGCAAGAGCTGTGGGAGCCCCTATCTTCTGTGCCATCATGCAAACAGGGTAGGGAGTACTAGATGGTAGATGGCTAGGTCTTGAGGATAAGTCACCTGATGCATCCTAGGTTTGCAATATTTATTTTTATTTTTTTGTGGTACCAGGGATTGAACTGAGGACCTGTGCTTGCCAGGCAGGTGCTTATGCCACAGAGCTATATCCCAGCCCTATTTATTTGTTTATTTTATTTTTTGGTACTGGAAATCAAACTCAGTACCTTGCGCCTTATGTCCCTGAGCTATCTCTCCAGTACCTGGCAGCATTTATTATTTCCTTAGCTGCTTCCCTGCTCTCTATACAAGCTCTTCTGTGGGCAGCTCACATTCCTACACTGCATTTGGTCCCTGTCCCTCTAGGGTGGTTCTGGGCAAGAGTCAAGGGTGATTGCTAAGGACCTGGTAGTATGCACAGCTGCCCCTAGTGGAGAGTGTGGGTGTTGTGTCTGTCCCTAGAGCTATAGTGGGTGATTTGGGATGAGGAGAGGAGACCTAGGCCAGCCCAGGAACTGTGTGGCTGCTGCCTACTTGAAGCCTTGAGGGTCCCCTTTCTCTGTCTCCATCTCACTCTTACATGTACACACAGGTTGTATTTATCACTGAGTCTTGCTTTTGGCTCCAGGTGGTCTTCGGGAAAAAGCTTCCTGCCTTTGCCACTATACCCATCCATCAGCTACAACATGAGAAGAAATATGACATCTACTTTGCAGATGGGAAGGTGTTTGCATTGTACAGGTGAGGGACCCTTGTCTGGAAGATCTGCAGCTCTTCTGTGTTAGCGGGGTTCTTGTATTGGGGGTGGGTGTGTCCCCTTTATCTCGTGTCCTTCACAAGTCTGAGCGGGCAGGGAGACCTCTCCTGTGTGACTGATGTCAGGGCCCATACTCCTGAGAATCAGCTCTCTGCTCTTAGGCCCACTGCCTTTCTTCCTAGACCTTGATTCCTTTCCTGTGATGGGGAGCTTCCATTTCTCCTGTCTAGGGTGACAAATGGAGATGGCAGAGGTACAGCGTCTGCTGTCTGGGTTCTTTGAGGGGCATGAGAGCATATGCAGGTATGTTCTTGGCTGTGACCTTAAAACCCAGTAAAAGATGAAGCTGTTGTGGATGGTTCTCAGCCTTGTAACCATGGCCTTGACCCCAGGCCCTGCGCACTGTTTTTTCCCTATGCATTATAGGTGCCAGCTCACCTATAATCCCAGCACTCTGGAAAACTGAAACAAGGGAATCTCAAGTTTGAGCCAAGGCTGGGCAGCTTAGCAAGCAACTCAATGACATTCTTAAAATTTTTTTAAAAAAGAAGCTGGGCGTGGTGGCTCACGCCTGTAATCCCAGCACTTGGGAGGCTGAGGCAGGAGGATCGTTGTGAGTTTGAGACCAGCCTGGGCTACAAAAGTGAGCTCAAAGCCAGCCTGAACTGCACAGTGAGACCCTGTCTCAAAAAAAAAAAAGAGTTAGAGATGTAGTTCAATGTGAAGACCCTGGGTTTAATCTTGTACCACACACACACAAAGTCATTGTCTGCCTAACTTGAGGTCAGACTTCTGAATGAGACTCTGATCAGCAAGGCTCTAATGTTTTCCCAGGCAGCTGCTGCAGCATGAGTGCCCACAGTGCCCCCAGTTGCCACCCTTTGGCCTCTTTGGGGACCTGGAGCAGCACATGCGGAAGCAACATGAGCTCTTCTGCTGCAAGTTGTGCCTGAAGCACCTCAAGGTGCGTCTGTCCTGGGAATGGGGTGGGAATAGATGGGTGGGCTATAGTCCTGGGGAGCCTGGGCAGGTGCCACACAGCCACGTGAGTTTGGCACTCATGCCTCTGACTATACACGTCTTAGCCCCGAAGACCCCCTTTTTCCTGCAGAGCGTTAGGCTGCTAGCAGCTGGGAAAGGGAAGGGCTTCTGGTGGCTGAGTCTGCCAGATTCCTGGCACTCAATGCCCTGGGGCAAAGCTGATACCAAGCAGGGCCCTGTTGTCCTTGTCATTGTACTGCCAGACTATAATAAAAGTAAGATGGCTGGTAGCCCCCACCCATTGCTCAGCTTCCTATTCTTTGCAGATATTCACATATGAACGCAAGTGGTACTCAAGAAAGGACCTGGCTCGCCACCGTATGCAAGGAGATCCTGATGACACATCGCACCGGGGACATCCACTTTGCAAGTTCTGTGATGAGCGCTATCTGGACAATGATGAACTGCTCAAACACCTGCGCCGTGACCACTACTTCTGCCACTTCTGTGACTCAGATGGGGCCCAGGACTACTACAGGTGGGTGGGTCAGGGCTACTGCCCAGAGCACAAAAGGTGACCTTCCCCCAGAGGCTGCAGAAGAAGACAAGGGAGGTGGCCTCACTGGCAGTCTGGTGGCCAGTGAGGCTTCTGCTAAACTCTGATGTCTCATCCCACCAGCGACTATGCATACTTGCGGGAGCACTTCCGAGAGAAGCACTTCCTGTGTGAGGAGGGCCGCTGCAGCACAGAGCAGTTTACTCACGCCTTTCGCACTGAGATTGATCTCAAGGCACACAGAATGGCCTGCCATAGCCGCAGCCGTGCAGAGGCACGCCAGAACCGCCAAATTGACCTGCAGTTTAGCTTCACACCAAGGCACTCACGGCGGACTGAGGGTGAGCCAGGCATTTGAGGGCTGTAGCCTGGCTTGGTACCCCAGGCTAGGCAGTAGGGTCTATGAATCCTGTGTCTGCTTCTGAGGCCTCAACTATGG
This sequence comes from Myocastor coypus, assembly GCA_004027025.1. NCBI lineage: Eukaryota > Metazoa > Chordata > Mammalia > Rodentia > Myocastoridae > Myocastor > Myocastor coypus. The sequence goes on along the minus strand of PVJA010039591.1, from coordinate 6,735 downwards.
GATCCCTGCTGCTTAACTGGGATGAGCTCTGCACTCACCCTTGGAGCTATGCTCTGAGCACTCAAACACAGTGGTAACAACCAGTAAATCTTCACTCCCCCTATCTTCTGCAGGGGTCTGCATTTGCTATTCTTGGGTCCCTGGGGCTCTTTCTAGTTCAGGAAGCTGTTACTGAGCACAGCTCTATGTAGACCTTGCCCATTTGCAGAGTTTGCTGTGACTTGGCTTCTATGGACTCTGCAAGGTGTCTGGGCTTGTCCCCAGGCTCGTGGCTATGGACTGGGGAACCTCTCCTTCAGTATGACTTGGATGGCAGACCTATCAGTCCTTCTGCCCTGTTAGGGGCCAGAACAGTGACAGGCTGTATGCTGACCACAGGGGTCATCAGCGGTGAGGACTATGAGGAGGTGGACAGGTACAACCGCCAGGGCCGAGCGGGCCGGGCCAGCGGGCGTGGAGCCCAACAGAGCCGCCGAGGAAGCTGGAGGTACAAGAGGTGGGAGGATTTGCGTGCTACTGATGTTCTTCTGGCACTGCCCAGATAGTGCTAGTGGCTAGTGACTAAATAAAATATAGACACAGGCCAGAGGACCTCAGCTTGACTCCTCGGGTCCAGAGTGTGGCAACAGGGTCTGCTCAGTGTCCTCTGTGAGCAGGTTCTTCCTCTTTCCCTTTAGTACTAGCCAGAAATACAAAGACCAGGGATGGGGGTGGGGGTAAGTGGAAGAGCTCTTATTACTTAGGAGGTCAGTACAGTTGTACCACAAAGGGCTCTTACAGTAGGCATATGCCAAGGCTATTTCTCCAGGCTTTGCTCAGCCTGAAGTTACCCTCCCAATCCTAGGGAAGAAGAGGACCGAGAAGTAGCAGCTGCCATCCGGGCATCTGTGGCTACTCAGCAGCAGGACGAGACTCATAAAAGCGAGGACCATGAGGAAAGCAGCAGGCCCAAGAAAGAGGAAGCAACTGCCCGGGGTTCTGAGGAGCCCCAAGCTTCTCGGCGCCTGCCCCATACTCAGGGTGAAGGCCCAGGTGAGATGAGCCTGTTTGCTAGCAACTTGCCCAGGTCCAGGCAGGGTGTGGCCAGCACCATCCCTGGGAAATACATCTTTGCTGATTCCCCAAAGCTACCCCCATGCTCTGAACTAAGGGTTGGTCCTCTCCCATCTCATAGGCCCCAAGGAAGCTTCAGGAAATGGTCCAGTAAGCCATGAAGCCAGCCAAGGCCCAGGCCCAGGCCCAGCAGCTGCTCCTTCAAGGTGTGTGTGAGGGAATAGTGTGAGGGGACTGCCTGCAGTGGGTAGGTGGGGGCAGACCAGGGCCTGGTGAGCTGCTGACCAGCTCTCTCCTCCCTGGACCCAGCACCCTCCTCCCACCTACCCCAAAGCTCAAGGATGAAGACTTCCCCAGCCTCCATGCCTCTACTTCCTCCTGTTGCCCAGTGACAGCATCAGGCCCTGTAGGGTTGGCGTTGGTATATTCTGGGGCTACCAGAGGCAGGAACACTTTCCAGGAAGAGGACTTCCCTGCCTTGGTGTCCTCGGTGGCCAAGCCCAGCACTACTGCCCCCATCCTCATCTCTGCCTGGAATAGCAGCTGTGGAAAGAAGGGGGCTCTGCCCATCCCTGGGGCTCAGGCTCCCAGTGGGGGTGGCCAGGCCCCAAAGAAGCCAGGGAAAGGTATCAAGGGGTGTCGGAAGGCTGACTCAGTCCCTGTGGAAGAAGAAGAGGGAGGTGGCCGCACTGTGCAGGAGCTGCGGGCGACACCCACTACAGTAGCTGTCTCTACCCTGCTGGGGTCAGCCTCCACTTATACCACCACCAAGGTCAGCAAAAAGAAGAAAGTGGGCTCAGACAAGCCTGGTGCCGTGCCATCCCCTCCATTGCCCCCCGAACGTACACCAGATCACCCCGGAGCTGAGCAGGCTCTTGACATCTCTGTAAGCCGAGCTGAGGGGCCAGTGCCTGTCATCAATGGACACACTGAAGGGCCAGCTCCAGTACAGAGTGCCCCCAAGGAACCCCCTGGGCTCCCAAGGCCTCTGGGGCCTCTCCCTTACCCTACCCCCCAGGAAGACTTCCCTGCGCTGGGAGGACCCTGCCCACCCAGGATGCCTCCTCCCCCAGGTACGAGTGGCCAACTTAACCCAGTGTGGATTCTGGGAAGGGACCTAAGAGCATAGACAGACTCATCCAGAAGTGTGAGGTTCCGATCCAACTCCTAACTTGGGTGGTGGCCAGTGCACTACTGCCCAGCTGTTTCATCCCTGAGCCTACCTAGTTCTGTGCTTTACTTGTGTTACTTTGTGAAATGAATCTCAGAACTGTGCAGGGGCTGAAGGTGTGTGAGCTGACACAGGGCAGGTTTGCCATGTGGCAGGGTATGGCCCTGAACCTGTTGGGTTAGAGGTATGATCTAGACAGAAATTTCACCCAGTAGTCTGGATGGCCTGAAATAGCTAGCTACCAAGGGCCATGTTTGGGTTTTGTGCTGTCCTGCAGGCTTCAACACTGTGGTGCACCTCAAGGGTGCCCCACCCCCACCTCCACCAGGCTTGATGCCTCCGATCAGCAAGCCTCCCCCTGGCTTCTCCAGCTTCCTACCTGGACCCCACCCAGCTTGTGTCCCCAGCCCCAACACCACCACCACCGTGAAAGCGTAAGTGGACTGGACTGCCTGGCCTCCTATCACTCAGGACCAGTGGAAGGATTCTCCTCACTGGCACCCCAAAGCTGAAGCTCCCTTCTCTTGTCCTCATCCCAGACCCAGGCTGACACCCACACCACAGTCCTACATCATCCCTGAGCACTTCCAGGACAGGAATCTGAAGCTTATCCAATCTATCATGATCTTCCTGCACAGTGATAAGTCCTGCTTCAGCAAGTTCAAGAGCCACTCTGGGGAATTTCGACAGGTAGTGGGGAAGGGGTACAGGGAAGCCAGCCTGTATTTACAGGCCCTGGCCTAAGGCCAATGTGACTGGCTGTATTTTCTGGGTGGCAGGGAATAATCTCTGCAGCCCAGTATTACAGGAGCTGCCGGGACCTGCTTGGGGAAAACTTCCAGAAAATCTTCAGTGAGCTGGTGCTGCTGCTGCCTGACATAGCCAAGCAGCACGAACTGCTCTCTGCACACACGGACTTCTGCAGCCGTGAAAAGCCTGTTGCCAAGTCCAAGAAGAATAAGAAGAATGCATGGCAAGCCAATACCCAGCGTATAGGCCTGGACTGTTGGGTGTGTCCTACCTGTCAGCAGGTGCTTGCACATGATGATGTCAGCAGCCACCAGGCATCCCATGCTCGGGAGGATGATTTCCCCTCCCTCCAAGCCATTGCCAGGATCATCACGTAGTTCCTGGCAGAGTGGGCAGGAGCTGTCACACCTGTGCAGTTCCTTTTCCCTTCCTTCCTCCTCTTGGCTGCCAGGCAGCCGGGTTAGGCCCTGGGGAGGCCACTGCTCAAAGCTTGCAATTGGCCAAGCCTGCTGGGAGTCACCAGGAAGGGCTGCCATGGGCTGACAGCACACTTTTGCAGATGTCTCATTCCCTGCTTATTAGTGGGACAATCTTGGTTTGTATTTTGTGCTTTGGAATGTGCCAAGGGAGAGAAGGGCTAGGATACTGGGAATTGTGCCTACAGTTGTAGCCACAGGCCACAGTAGCTCAGACTGGGTCTCCTGAGTCTGGGACCTGCAGCCCCCAGGGCCAAAAGCTGTGAGTCCACTGGTGCTGGGTCAGACATAGAGTGTGTTGTGTAAGGAGTTGGCTGTTTCATAACTCAAGAATGTTGGGGATTAAAAACAGACACAAATTGTGCTACTTGAAGTTGAACCTTTTTACAAGACTAGGAGAATCTGTGATCGTAAATTGTCTCTGACCTTTTATAAGATAGTTTATCTTCAAATAAATTTATTTTGCAGTACTGCATCTAGCTTGTGTCTTGAGCTTCTGTTCCTTTCAGTGTAACTCAGAATTGGGGCACACAGGTCAGATTTATTAAATCAGTAATCAGGGTCAGTTTGTGAACACTTGGAGGAGGACCTACTCAGAGGATAAGGTCTGGCACTACCCATGGGTTTCAGGAATAAATCCTGTTCTGTTTGGCAGTACAGTTGAATACCTAACAGTACCAGGGGCAAATCTATAGTCTGGGTGCTATGTAAGTCTATTAGTGATTGAAAAGTTCACTATTGGGGCCCAGCGGGATGGCTCAGTGGTCTAAAGCACCAGCTTGGGAAAACTTGGGCGGCTTCAGGGACCGCGGTTCAATCCCCGGCACCACATGCTGCGCCAGCCCTGCCCTTGGGGTGGGCTGGGCCGGCCTTAAAAATGAGTGAATAAACAAAGGTTCTAAAACAAGAAAATAAATATATAAAATAAAAAATTCTTAAAAAAAAAAAAAAAAGCTCACTATTGCTGGCCTAGGGACACTGATCTTTAGTAACTTGGTCATAGAACCAAGACTTATATCCACAGACCAGAGAAGAACTATTAAGACGAGCTGGCACAGTGGCGCTTGCCTGTAATCCCAGCACTTGGGAGGCTGAGGCAGGAGGATTGGTGTAAGACCAGCCTGGGCACCAAAAGTGAGCTCAAGGCCAGCCTGAATTGCATAGTGAAACTGCTTCAAAAAGACACACACACACACACACACACACCTGTAATCCCTGCACTTGGGAGGCTGAAGAAGGAGGACTGTTGCTAGTTTGAGATCAGCCTGGTCTACAAAGTGAGTTCAAGGCTGGCCTGAACTGCATAGCAAAACCCTTTCTCAAAAAGACAAAAAACAAAAGTAACTATTAAGGACAATCTCTAACATGAAGACTCAGCTAGAAATAGTAGGGGTAATGCTGAAGTAGTGCAAAAAAAAGTTGTGTTTTTTTTGCAGGACTGGGATTCCTGTTCACAACCTTAATACTTGCCAAGGCAGGCTGAACCAGCCATAAAAAAATGTATGTAGGGGCCCGGCGGGATGGCTCAGTGATCTAAAGCACCTGCTTGGGGAAGCTTGGGTGGCTTCAGGGACCAAGGTTCAATCCCCAGCACCACATGCTACGCCAGCCCTGCCCTCGGGGTGGGCTGAGCCGGCTATAAAAATGAGTGAATAAACAAACAAAGGTTCTGAAACAAGAATAAAAATAATAAAATAAAAAAATGTATGTAAGGAACAACTCAGAGCAATGGGAGCAATCAGGTATGCATTAAGAGGAAGGTACATTAATATATGTGTGCTGCCAAAATTCATATACAATACCTAATCACCAAAGACATGATGTTAAGAGGTAAGGACCTTGGAAAGTGACTGCATCATTAGGATGGAGCCCTCATGAATGGGATCAGTGAGGAAGAGATCTGGAAAGTGAGCTAGTGCCTTCTACCATACAAAGATATCATGAAAGGCACCATTCATGAACTAGAAAGCAACCCCTTCCTAGACACAGAATCAACTATTATCATTTATTTATTTATTTAATATTATAGCTGGCTCAGCCTGCCCTGGGGGTGGGGCTGGTGCAGCATGTGGTGCCAGGGATTGAACCATGGTCTCTGCGGTTGCCTAAGCTTGCCTAAGCAGGTGTTTTAGATCACTAAGCCATCTCATCAGCCCTCAACTATTATCTTTTTTTTTTTCTTGTTTTAGAACCTTTGTTTTTTTTGTTTGTTTGTTTTTTTGTTTTTTAATTGTTTTATTTATTTCTTGCTTCAGAACCCTTGGTTGTTCACTCACTCATTTCCATGGCTGGCTCAGCCCGCCCCGAGGGCAGGGCTGGCGCAGCATGTGGTGCCGGGGATCGAACCGCGGTCCCTGAAGCCGCCCAAGCTTCCCCAAGCAGGGGCTTTAGACCACTGAGCCATTCCACCAGGCCCGAGAACCTTTGTTTGTTTATTCACTCATTTTTATGGCCACCTCAGCCCACCCCAAGGGCAGGGCTGGTGCAGCATGTGGTGCCAGGGATCGGACGGCAGTCCCTGAAGCTACGCAAGCTTTCCCAAGCAGGGGCTTTAGACCACTGAGCCATCCCACCAGGCCCCTCAACTATTATCTTGATCTTGGAATTCCTAGACACCAGAACTGAAATAAATTTCTGTTGTCTACAAAAGAATATATATATATATATATATATATATATATATATATATATATTTTTTTTTTTTTTTTTTTTAGGAACTGGGGATCCAACTCAGGACCTTGCACTTGCCAGGTAGGCACTTTATTTCTTATTTTTTTGCAGGACCAGGGTTTGAACTCACAACCTTGCACTTGCCAGGCAGGTAGGTACTTGTGCCATGGTGCTATCTCCCCAGCCCAGGCACTTTATAAAAGAATTTGAAATACTAAAACTATACAGAGGGACTGGGGAGATAGCTCAGTAGAATAGTAGAATAAGTGTTTGCCTGGCAACCACAAGGGCCTGAGTTCAATCCCTAGTCCTGCATAAAAAAAAAAAAAAAAAAGAATGGGCCTGGCAGGATGGCTCAGTGGTCTAAAGCGCCTGCTTGGGAAAGCTTGGGCGGCTGCAGGGACCACGGTTCGATCCCCGGCACCACATGCTGTGCCAGCCCTGCCCTCAGGGTGGGCTGAGCCAGCCATAAAAATGAGTGAATAAGCCGGGTGTGGTGGCTCACGCCTGTAATCCCAGCACTTGGGAGGCTGAGGCAGGAGGATCGGTGGGAGTTCGAGACCAGCCTGGGCTACAAAAGTGAGCTCAAGGCCAGCCTGAACTGCATAGCGAGAC
>PVJA010039590.1:0-19042 GCA_004027025.1 Myocastor coypus | reverse complement strand
AAAAAAAAAACATTAGATTAAGGAAAACATAGTGTCACTTAGTTCAATAAAACAAAAGGTGGCATATACCAGAGAAATGGGGGGTGAATATGATTAAAATATAAATCATATATGCTCTTTATTCTTCATAGTCCATACGCAATAATTTAGTTAAATCTTAAAATGGGAAAGGTAAACTTGGATAGTTTGAGAATTCAGTTGAATATCTTTTTAATATAAAAAAATTGTTTCCCTAAAAGAAAATCATACAGCCATCAGAATTACAGGGAGTTACTGTTACATACATAAATTATGACACCAACAGAGAGAAGAAATAAACACAAATTACACACACTGTGTACAGTGAAAAGAATTTGTATACTGAGCGAAATCAAAAGACATATAAGAAAAATGAACAAAACATATATACTCAAGAGAAAACACCAAATCCACACAAGATTCATGACCTGAGATGAGGAAAGAGTTAAAAGAAATGAAATTGTGGAAGGACACAATGAGTAGGTAGATTTACAAAAGGATAAAGGATCAATTGATAAACTTAATGATCATACACTTTACTTGGAAGTACAGAAAAATCTACAGACAAGTGGCCTTAATCTAATGTCCAGAAAATATATTGTACTGTTGTTTCATGAGACAAACATGACTCATTTCCATCTGTAACATGTAAACTTAAAAATACTTCAGTCATATGTTCACTATAATGGAGGAGTCCTTTGACTCTCCCTAATTCAGACATGAGCACATGTGAAACAGAGAAAAACCTCTCTATAGTACATTTGTATGTAATTTCTATATACTCACACACTGAACATTTCAGGACAAAACTGTAAGATTACATGTGGTAAACTTAGAAAAACTATCAAAATAAACATGGCAATTTTCATTCACGAGGAAGGGAAGGATGAGCTAATAGAGTTTCACCTAGGTACTGCTAACCACTGCCCAATGCCCTGTTATTTTCTGAGGATTCTCAGCATATACATATTGTTATTGTTAAAACTCACCAAAAATATCTTTGAGAATAAAATATTGAAAAAATGCAAAACAAAATTATTATGTGGAAAGAAAATTAAGTTTTACAAATTTGCCAACATCCTAACATGGAAAAAATGAGAAGTTATTTAAAGCACAGTAAAAAAAAGCAGCACAGTTGCAAACAAGAGGCCATCAGATATTCAAGAAGCAGTGGGCAGTCCTATGCTGCACATCAGAAGCAGTATAAGAAGACATGTGAAGCAATAGTTTTCCAACAACTGAGAACTGAGGAATAGTAGAGCAGGACTCTGCCATGTAACAAATACTTTGACAAAGTGGTAAAAGGAGCTTGGCCTGAAATATTATTGACTTTAGTAGGATACACAAGTGAAAATTCACTCTTGCAGGCAGAATTTTGAGTAGGAATCACACAGTATGACCTCACTTTTAAAGGCAGAACTGTGAATTGTCAAAATATCTGTCAGATCCAAAGTAGTGAACAACTATACATTTGATTACATTATATTTAATTGAGAAGAAAGTGGAATCTATATTTAGGGCTAAATACAATCACTAAAAATCAAATAATAAACACACACACTTCTACCTTGCAGTTTACTTGGAAGCACAAAGAACAAATGCTTTTAATTTCAATAACAACAACAACAACAACAAAACTATCTCAAGGTTTTTTTTTTTTTTTTAATCTCAGAAACCCTGTAAGACTAAATAGAAGAACAAAGACGTAGACTGCTCAAAGCATAAATTACTCCTAAGAAAGCACAGAAGAACCAAATAGGGTAGAAATACATTGTGCCCTTATGAATGAGGATAAAACGATTCATTTGAGAGGCACAAACTCTTCGGGCAAGACATTAAACATCCTAAAGCTTTCTGAATTGCATCTTCATCAGCACTGCCAGGTTCTCAAAATGAGAAAAGAAATATTCCCTCATGCTGAGGTTAGAATGGGGAAAATAAAACTATTGTGAAAACTAAATTTTAGGTAAGTTCTGAGCAGGGGAAAACAGTATTTTTCCAAAGTTTAGACAACAGCATTATTTGTACATCTAAATTCTTGGCATAAAGAGAAGTACAAAATTTTAGCCACTTCATCCTATCTCTCTCTCACTAGATTGAATAGAATCTGCTGACATTTTTTTATTTATTACTATTCAATCTGTTCCTCAAAGGAAAAAATAAGATTATCATAATCATATAATGACATAGAAGGAGGTTTTCTAAAAAAAACTGACAGTTCTCAATATGTATCAACTAAACAGACCTTCAAATGAAATGGACAAAAACATGAAACTAAAGGGGAAAATCTCAAGTCCACAAGTGATTCTGAAGACTTCTAAATATCTACATTAAGAACTAATAAGCCAAGAAATGTGTAATTACATACATAATTAAAATGAACATCATCCCTAAATGGACTCATTGGATTTGTATAATACTTCATCCAGTAATGTAGAATATATAGTCTGCTGAAAAAACACAGAAAATATTCACAAACTTAGATTATGTTTACAACAACAACCTTAACATATCTCAACTATGAAAATCATGTAAAATAAGCTTTTAAATTACCTTGGAATGAAATTAGAAAGCAACAGTACAAATATGTTGGAAAACTCTTAAGAATTAGAGATTAAATCATAAATTTTTAAATGACACATGTATCAAGTGAAAGGATGAATAAAATATTAAATACTTCAGAGGTAATTGGAAATAGAAAGACCTTTTGCAAATAGGAAAGAGACAAATATATCAACAGAGGGCAGAGAAAAGGAAGGGAAAGTAGATTTTAAAAACCTATTAAATTTTTAATGTGCATATACCTACTGCCCTTAAGGAATGTAAACATTATGTACTACAAACATGAACTCATAAAAATATAAATTGAAAGCAATAAACCAAATAAAACAAAAAAATAAAAGTACTCCCTGAAATACTTGCAGATAAATTTTACAAATGAATTCATGATTGCATTAGGAAATAAATTCAATATTTAAGTATTTCATCTTAGAAAATCATAGCTACAATAAGAAGACAATAAGGCAAATCACTCAAAACATATTAGCAAATTCTATTCTTCAATATGCACTTTGACTTTTAGGTCTTTGGGGGTTAGATGGAACACAAAGAACTGTCTTTACTTAAATATAGCATTGTTATATGCTACAAATTCTTTCTGAAGAAAGAACAAATAACTACTATAATTAGTAATATAGCATATTATGGTATATATCCCCAGCATAAAAAATTCCCCAAAACTCTTATTTAATTATATATCTAATATAAAGAACTGAATTTGAGATTATATATACTATGTCACAAAGAGTGGTCCAAAGAGAATCAATTTCACATATAAAAATGAACTTTAGATGTAATCAAAGACTAGATAAAATCATAAAGAAATGGTTGTTAATTTTAGAGGGATATATAAATATAAATAATTTGATTGTTCTAAGTGTTTATAAGTCACACAGTAACAAAACACACACATACACACACATATATATAAAACATCAGATAAAAATATATTAAAATTTTCTACACATTTTGAATTTTCATATAACAATAGAAACTGAGTCATGTGAAATTCCCAATTAACATAATCAGATTAAAATATTAGAATGATCTATATATAAGTGAATTTTCCTATATTTTCTTTCTTTTTAAAAAAAAATATAGAATGATTCACGAATTTGCATGTCATCCTTGTGCAGGAGCCATGCTAATCTCTATATTGTTCCAATTTTAGTATATGTGCTGCCAAGGCAAGCACTATATTTTCAAAGATTTTAATTTGTTGCCATGGAAAGAAAGCAAGAATGGTATTTTACCTACACCAAAAACACCTAACAACAAGAAATAATCCAAGTCCAGAGACAGTAGAATAAGTGAACTAGCTAAAATATGACATTCCCTAAAGTCCTGTAGAATAAACTATGGCAAAGAAACCACAAACATTTCACTCTAATAATAATGGTACATTAACCTTATTCATTAACTCATTCAAATTGTTATGTCTTTAAATTAACTAGCACACTGCTAGTGATGAGATGGTAATACTATAAAGAAGGTCTAAACAAAGTTTATCCTATATCCAACCCTGGAGTTAGATGAGTTCAGGAAATGGACAGTACTTTACAAGAGTTGATTTACCAATCTGCAGCATTATTTTGTGGAATGTCATACACATTTGAGTTAAATACAAGACAACTTATTTCTAAACTAGTCTTTGGGTCTTCAGATGTCATAATTCTATCTGTTGTTTTCAAGAAAAAAAATCATGAGCTTATAGTTCAATCATGAGCAAAAATCATTGAAGAAACTTCCATTTTACACAAATATTCTCCATTGGCTATGTGTTTTTCGGGCAAATTTCTATTTTCTTTTAATGTATTTGGTACAGGGTCTCATTATATAGATTGGGCTCATAGAGATTCTTGTGTTTTCAGCCCCCCAAGTGCTGGGATTACAGGCAGGTGCCACCATGCCCAGTCTCAATCACTATCTCAGTACACCTGGGGGGCAGAGCCAGCACAGCATGCTGGGGATTGAACCCTGGCTTGCAATTGCACTCTGACTAAGCAGGCACTTTAGTCCCCCAAGCTATCTGGCCGGCTCAGGCAAATTTCCATCTTATGTAACCTCTTATTTCCAAAGTAAGTAGTGAAATGCCCTTAGTAATACTTAGGATAAGGTAATAATTTAAAATATATTCTCAAAGTTCAAATTAAATACCTTTCAGTTAAATTTGCAGGTTTTGAAATATATATTTAGCATATGCTTTAGGAGTAAAATGCAACTGCTAATTAATAAAGTCGGAATCAATATATTGGAAAAGACCAAGATAGGGTAACAGCAAAAGTCGTAATGCAAATGAGAAATATTTATAAAGACCATGGACATTTTAAATTGTAAGAATTATGTCCTTAGCCGGACGTGGTGGCTCACGCCTGTAATCCCAGCACTTGGGAGGCTGAGGCAGGAGGATTGGTGCGAGTTCGAGACCAGCCTGAGCTACAAAAATGAGCGCAGGACCAGCCTCAACTGCATAGCGAGACCCTGTCTCAAAAAGACAAAAAAAAAAAAAAGAATTATGTCCTTGCTGGACATCAAATTTTGATTTTACACACAGCAGCTGGAATGCTGGGATTACATGGGCACAACACTGCAGCTAGTCAACTGAGGATATTGTAAGAGAAATAAAAACATTAATTAAATTGTCATTGAAATTTAGGTAGCATATATGAATTTTAGAAATATATATTTCTCAAACATGGTGTATGGAAAACAATGCTGAGGAATCCAACAAGATGGGAAGCAACTGAAATGACTATCAAGAATTTACTTTTGTAAATTCATCTCCCAATGGGCTTACAACTGTTTCATTGTAAATTTAAAATATTGATCAACATGTGATATATATATATATATATACATGTATGTATATATATACCAATTTCTCATAATGAATGTTTGTTATGCATATAAAACATAGTAATGCTATCTATTTTCCTTTTTGGGGGGGTTGGAACAAGGGATTGAATTAAGGCTCTTGTCCTTCTACTTAGCTAGCTCCCCAGCCCACACAGTAATGCTGTCTTAAAAATCATTGTGCTCAGCTGCTTATACATTATATACCTATATTTTTAAAGGAATATTTGAAGCTAATTTCATCAAGTTTATCTTCACCTAAAACCAGGCATCATATGTATCAGAAAAGATAATCATTTGCCTATTATACCAAGGCTTGTAGATTTTCAGATCCAGTATAGTACAAAGATTTATTAGAAAAGTTTCTCATATTGGCACTTAGCTTAGTGGTGCCATAGCTTGCCAGCCTCTGTGATGCCCTAAACTCAGTCCAGAGTCATTAAGTTGTGTGTGTGTATATGTGTGTATGTACGCACACATACACATATTTTATAACTAGTTTTTATTTTATCAAAGATAAGATGGCTAAGCATTAGAAACCTAAATCAACTAAGAAAAATATCAGCAATTACTTGAATCTTGACTTAGGTGTATTTTCTAAATCTTAATTTCTACTAATTATTTCTTGAAAGTTTCTAATCTTAAAAATTCAAAGGCTCAATAACAAGATACAGTACTCATGTGATAAAGCTAACACACTGAATGGGCACACTCAACATAAATATTTTAGGATCAGAAATAAGTCAAGGATATTCAGTCTCCACTGTTCTGTCACATGAAACCAAACCTCATTTGTGGTGTTATAAAGCAAGAAACACAAATAAGTAACATAAGCATTGAAGTGGAGGAGATGAAATTACTCCCAGAAATGATAAAACTATCAAAATATAACATTTGAGAACAGTGACAAGAATATCTATCCTTCCAGGAGAAATTCAACTAGAAAAAATTAAATTGTTTATAACTAAGTAATTACCAATCATCACATATGCTAAAAGGAGAAGTTCTCAAATCTTTTTCTTAAAGTCAATACACATTCAATAACTACAGAGAAACAAAAAGGTCTTTCGTTTACATCTGTTTAAGAATTACTTTTAAATTTTCTAGAGGTCAAAATATAAATATTATCCTAATAGAAATAAAGTGCAACAATATACCTATGACATGTAAATATGAATTTTCAGGGAAGCAACTACAACACTTTAAAACTATACATAATTAGAAGTTTGAAGTTTTATCAGTTTTTGCAAACAAATCTATTACAGTGGTTCTCAACCTTTCTAATGCTGTGACCCCCCACAATACAGTTCCTCATGTTGCAGTGACCCCAAACCAAAAAATAATTTTGGTGGCTACTTCAAAACTGTAATTTTGCTCCAGTTATGATTCAGAACGGCTTTAGGCAATCCCTGCGTTTTGGTCGTCCGACCCCTGCCGGGGTCACGACCCACAGGTTGAGAACTGCTGGTTAAGGCTCACTAGGTATATGAGACTTGAAGTGATTCTTCCCGTCTTCAGCATCCCACATACTGAGATTATAAGCGTGCACTGCCTAAGCAGGCACTTCAACCCGCTGAGCTATCTGGCCAGCCCTTTGTAAACAAATCTAATGTCAGGCTTGTAAAGAGTTAATGGATGTTCCACTCAACTGCTTCTTGCAGTCTCTGCCAATATTTTGTTTTACACAGGAAAAATCTTCCTTAAATATCATTGCAAGGAAAGGATTCTATAGGCACCTAGCAATCTTCATTCCCTACCAAACACTTATATAGCTCTGTAAAATACTATTTAACATCGTCTTTAAAATTAAGCAACATAGTCAAAAATACTGCTCATGATTGAAATTTAATAGCCAGGCATTTTGGTAAAAGGGAATCTGAAAAAGGGAGATTAGCACATGCTAAATGCCAGTCTGAGCTATGGAGTGAGTTCCGGGTCCAAGTGAACCATAGATTGAGATCCTCTCTCAAAAAGGCAAAAGAAAACAATTGGAAAACATGATCAATGCATGTAGAGAATAAGGTACAAACACAGGTTTGATAGTGTATATCCTTAATAGTGCTATATAATACCAGTAAATCAACTATAAATGTCACAAAATTTTCTAGAATTCCTTTTTTTTTTGTCTTTTTGTCTTTTTGGAACAGGGTTTCAGTATGCAGTTCAGACTGGCCTTGAGCTCACTTTTGTAGCCCAGGCTGGTCTCAAACTCACACTGATCCTCCTACCTCAGCCTCCCAAGTGCAGGGATTACAGGTGTGCGCCACCACGCCCGACTTGTCTAGAATTCCTTTTAAAAACACAGTATGAGACATTATTTTTCAAATATCAAATAGAAAGAGGAAAATTATCCACTTCCATATGTTGGGATACACTATAAAGTTAGCTATTTAAATCTGAACATGAGACAGTATGTAGACATAGTCAATTTATAAGAAATATAAAAAAATACTTCTGCTTTCTTCTAAATTGAGATTTTCTAAAGTTGGCAGTGTAGATAAATATGAAGAGGAAACTAACTATTTATTAATGGTAATAAGTTGTATACTTTAGGGGCCAAATAAACTTGAATTTTGTATCACAAAGATGCATTCCACTAAGATATGACTAAATATGAAAATGTTAGGTATTAAAAAAAAGTATAAGAAAATGACTTTTTGATTTATGAGTGGAGAAACTTCAAAGATATATTTGTAGAGCCAAAAATTTTAATGTGACTTTGAAAAGAAACAAAAAGTGTAACAGAATTGCTATTCAGCAAAGGAAATCATTCATGAAATTAGTCTGCAGCTGAAAAATTGCAGAAGGTATTTTCATTCTCTAGAAGTGACAAAGCAATACACAGACAAAAAGAATTTAATTGAATAGTATCCCCATCACGTATATCAATACTTAAGTATAAAATTGACACAAGGGCTTACACAGGAAAGAGAAAAATGAAGACCTCAAAGAAAGATGTTATAAAAGATAGAAAAATGAAAATGAATCTCAATTCATATTCATAAAATTTATCAAGTCTGAAATAATCTGGTGTTGTTGATTAGGAGAAATAGAAACTATTGCCTACTGGTGATGGAAGTATGAATAGTGTGTATCGGGTTTTAAAGAGATACGTACTCTGTGTACTAGCAAACATGCTCTTGAGTATTCATGGCATTTTCTCAAATCTGTTTCTAGTATAGCAAAAAAATGAAATGTCTCCTGTGGCACTTACAGAACTCAAAAACCATGTTCTTTCATAACTGTGAAAATGGCAAATAAGGGGTTACACTGAATCCACATGTATTTGGAAATATAAAATCACCAGTGGCTGAAATTTTCTGACTTTAGCATGTTCAGTAGACATATAAGCTCTTGAATGGTATGGAGCCCAGAGAGGGCAAAAGAAGAGTTCAAAAGCTACTATCTCTTTACCTCTACACCTGAAATCCAAGCCAAGTGATCTGACCCAAATAATATCTAGTCTACACTTGTACATATTCACTCTTCTGGTCCTCCTCTTTAAGCTGCCTTTCAATTGTCTTTTTTTTTTTTTTTTTTCAGGACTGGGAATCGAACTCAGGACCTTGCATTTGCCAGGCAGGCACTTGTGTGCCTGAGCTATCTTCCTGGCCTCTAAACTGCCTTTCATATCCTACCAGAGTTAAAACCAGAAAAGGATCCTTTGCTTAGTGTACTATGATGACACACACTCGGAGTGTAAAGCCAGACTAAGAGATCCCTTGAACTAAAGCTCTGTGCTTTATCCCAGCTGTGTTCCTCTCCACTGGCCATTTCCATAGCCTTCTCCAAAATAAAATCAAAAGACAGCTGTCCACAGTGTTTGAGGAATTCTGAACTCAAGGGAATTTCAGGGATTGTAGGATCAAGCTACATACAGAACAAACATCGAAGTCTCATGGCTACCTCTTTCCCTAGAGAAATGTAACTGACTGCAAAGGAAAAACGGTCCCAAGACTTGGAGGAGAGCTAAATAAGCAAAACCTCAGCCTATTAAGGTACGGAAGAGGCAGTGGGAAACCAAGATAGGGCAAAACAGAAAGTCAAACATTTTCTCCAAGATTAAAGCAGATAAAATGGTTCCCAGAATCAGCATAAAGCACATGGGGAAGTGTTTCCCTTTTGCATTATATATCCTTGGGCTGTTGTGGTTAAATTGCTCAGCATTGTGTCTGTGTTGACCATTTCTATCCTATTGCCTTGTCCTGATAAAGCAAGCTGGACAGTAAGAGTGAAGTGATGTACTTCTCTATTACACAAAATACACAGATAAATAACCACCCAGCCCAAACCCAGAGCTCTTTTATCTGAACTACTCATCCTGTGTTTCAGTCCAGTTCCCCAAGAGAACGTAATTAATACAGTGCTCAACACAGAAAACTACTAGTGAGGTTCATATTCTACAAAGGACCACTCTGGTTATTTACACTTGGTGTTCTGTCATACTCACAGAGCAGAGACTCGTTGCTGTGCTCAGTATCTTCAGTAAATACTGTGAATACACCACTTCTGTGCAAACAACAAAACTCAAAAACTGAAGTAAATTTGCCACTGAATACTAACCACTGTTTCTTTATTTCTTGGTACTGAAGATTGAACTCAGGGGTTGTGGATGCTGCACAAACTACATTAAATTGGCCACAGAGCCCCAGTATTTTTACTTAATGTTGTTATGGGTCTTGTTCCATTGTCCAGGTTGGCTTCAGAATTGTAATGCTGTGCCTCAGTGACCCAGTGCTAGGATGAAAGTGGGATGCAACCATGTTTCACTGAAGTTTCACTTAATCAAGCATTGCAATCCTGGTTTTAGTGGTAATTAAAGAACTGGCATCTTAACTAGGCGTTTTGGTACATACCTGTATTCTCAGGAATCCAGGAGGCTAAAATAAGAAGTTCACTGTAGCCTGGACAACTTAGTAAGGCCTAGTCTTAAATTTAAAAACAAAATATTAAATAGAGTAGGGAACATAAGCCAGTGCAAAGTCCAGCGTGCAACCCTCTGTGCAATGAAAACATCAACCCTACTTTGCAATCTCTTGTAATGGTGGAGCAATCTCTTCCCATCACACTTACATGATCATATCCAACAATATTAAAGCCTACAACAAGGCTTCTGCTGACTTCTCATCCTTAAGACCTGTGCTCTTTGGCCCATTCTTAGATTCGAGCCACAGCACAATTTTTTATGTCACACAAAACACACTCTGGCCTAAGGCAAATGTTGTCTCTGTTGCAGATGTGGCTGTCACCCTTGTCTTCCCCTTTCTGTTATCATCCCCTTCTCTTCCACTCTTTCTCCTCCCAACAGAGAAAACTTTTATCCCTAAGCATTCTTATGCCACCTCACATTTAGAGCTTTACTCCCAGTTAATATAAAGCCCATCTCAAAGATTTAAATTTTTAAAACATTGTCTACACTAATGGTTACAGCAATTAATGAGGTGACGCCCTTCTCCCTTTCCACTCCTGCCAAATCACACCTCCGTGTTGCTGCCTGAGATCAATAAATTTCAAAGACAGTCCCTCTGGAAGGACTCCTCAGCAGGAATAGTTTCTCCTGCCTCAGCTAACAAAATAACATGTTTCTCAGCATTCTGAACTCTATGAAAAGTTTCCACTTAAACCATCTATTTGTCAGAAAAGGTACCATCTAAACACGATAATTTTTGTCTTGATTTCTGTGCATGAGACAGAAGAGTTCACTGTGTTTGTGGCAAGCTCTGCATCACTGAGTTACAACAAAAATGCTAAACCTGTCTTTGAATTCTCATGACATTCATCATCAACTATCTTACGTGACAACATGTGGACATATTGGAAATTTTGGGATTCATTCTCCTCATGAAGGGGCATTTGTCTTAGAGGCTAAAATGTTGGTTTAAGATCTCATATCACTGACACATATATAAGTGAGTCCACCAGTTCTACTGGAGGAAAGAATGAGACTATGGACCTAGCACACCATAATTCCTCTGGTTCTAACCATCATCTTAATCTTCCCACAGCTCCTACTCGCCCCACACAGGTGGAGACTTTGCTGTAAACTGGGGCTGCCAGAGACTGCATTCCTGGCTGGTGGGGTAACTCTGGGGAGACGTTGCGCTGGGGCACCCAAAATGAGTACAAGGCAGGTGGCTCTGAGGTTACACAGTGCTAAAGGTGGAGAAATTCGAGACTTTGCTGCTTGCAAGGGGGCTCTGGCTCGCCATTGCTGGTTCCTACCACTTCCGGGTTGACCTCACCCATGATATCCCAACCTGTCCCGTCTCAGGACACCCACCCCGCACTATTACCATTGCGTGGCTTGAGGGTCTTCTAAGGTCCTCTCCACGCAGGATGCAGCCAGTAGAAATCCTAACGCAACGCAGTGTGGCTAGGCCAGCTGGCTCAAAACATGCTCACGATCTGAGCTTTACGGCCAAGAAACAGAGCCCGCCTCCATGGCCCACCTGATTGGACAGCTCCAACAGCTTGCGTCTTTAACACTGATTTGCTCTCGCTTCACAGTTTGCTCTGAGCTGTGGCAACAGAAACACAGCGAAGCAGGAACAAATGCCTACCAATGAGAGTGGTGCTCACATGGCAGTGTAACCCAGATGCTTGCACAACAGTTTGTCTCCCAGCATGCTGTCCCGCCTAAAAGGCACTTAACGGAGAGCTTTTTTCAGAGCTGCTGGTTCGTTTCTTGTTTCGTTTTAGGCAGGGCCACACGTGTAATCTTGTCTGTTCTTAAATTCATTCTAGAGCCCAAGTGTCCTTGGTCTCTCCATTCCTACCTGTATAGCCTCCTTACTGCTTGATTTACAAGCATGCACCACCACTCCCTAGTTATTCATGTATTTTTACTACTACTACTACTACTACTACTAGTCAGTGACTATTCCTGTGTGCTGATCCTTAAAATGTGGTCACACGAATGCTAAAACAGTTTTATAGCTAATACACCATGGAAAAAAATCACAGAGCATGCCATGAGTCTAGGCAGGCCAGGGCACTATGAAATGGAGGAAGGGCTAACACAAGAGGTGAAAAACAGGCAATAAGGTAGCTGGCCTCATGGTCAAAACTTTCTCACATTGTATCTCTTGATTTACTCACGTTGTCAAGGGAAAAAATCGTGTTAAAAGCACACAAAGAAATCGTATCCTCCTACTGAGGAAGAGAAACATAAGGACTTCAGACTCTAAACACACCATGTCCTTTAGTTCTCCTCCACAACTTGAAACACTTTGTCTTTCAACAAATTAATATCACTAGGAGGAAAATACTACCAGGTGTCACATAATACTGTTGATCACCATCTTGTTGGCATGTGGGGTGGATAGAGCACACTTCTGATGGATCCAGGTGCATCCTGGAGGAGTAATGTTATGGACAATGTCTTTTTCCTTCCTGTTCTTTTCTGGCACATTTTGCCCCATACTTCCATAATATAAACCACAAGCTAAAATAAACCATTTATTTATTTATTTATTTATTTATTTATTTTATTTATTTTATTTTTTTTTTGAGACAGGGTCTCACTATGCAGTTCAGGCTGGCTTTGAGCTCACTTTGGTAGCCCAGGCTGGTCTCGAATTTGCACCGATTCTCCTGCCTCAGCCTCCTGAGTGCTGGGATTACAGGCGTGCGCCACCACACCTGGTAACCATTTATTATTACATTGTGTATGTCAGGTATTTTATAATGAACCTAGTGAAATTAATAGATGTCTGAAAAAAACACCAAGTGCAGCAACACTTTCTTCATGAAGTTTCTCTGACTGCTCATCACAGATTTGCTTCATATGAATGTATTTCACTATGTTTAGAGCAATCCCTTGCATATGGAAACAACTCTCTAGGGAAATGATCTTGGTAACCAACAAAAACCTCTGAAAGGACAAAACCTCCTAAATGACATATGTTTGCCACCTACTTTTTTCTGCCCTTCAGCTTGTAGTAGTCAATTCTCTGTCTTGAACTGTTCTGAGCAGCTGGAGGCAACAGGAAATTATGCAGGCCAAGGAGATAATCATGGTCCTCCTTCATTATGTTCAAGATACGTCAGCTTCAAGTCACTGGTTTTAAGATTCCTCCCACTACAGATTATTCAGCTGCTTTATACTAATACTGATGAGTTATCTTACCCCAATATACTCAACTATTTAATATAAAGTGTCACTGCTCTTATATGTTAATGAATGAAAAATATAACTCAAAAATTATATATATGGATGTTTTCATGTAATTACTACTTGTTGAAAAATAAAGATGCTATTAGACTTTTTTCCACATGACAAATAGAAAAATGTTAATCAAATATGAATTTCCTGTGTATTGCTGGTTCCTTCAGTCATCTCACTGAATATTGACCCTAGATGCTCTGTTCCTACAGATTACCTTTTAAGAACAATTCCTTGATTCTTTAACAGATCTAATTTTTCCAGCAGACAAATCCTACACACCAGTTCCTCCCTCTTTCAAAAAGTGTAACTGCTTTGTGATTTAATCTTCTGAAGGTTCAGTATCATTCCTCTATTTGAAACTGTGTTACAGTGTATATAGTAATAGTTTGAATGAATTTAAGGATAAATTTACCGAATTTATGAATTTTGGATACACTTATTGTGACAGCCTGTTACACCAATGGAGAGAACCTTCACAGAATATTACATTTTCATAGTCAACAAATTCTGGCATAAGGTCTTCAAAGACTTGAAATTTCTTAAGTGAAAATTCTGGGCTGTGTTATTACAGTGAGATTCTTAGTGTCTGAAGAATGTTCATCATTTACTGGCATGGAATTATATGAAATCCTGAAGGATCAGAAATGCTGAAAAGACAGGACTTATGAAAATTAATTTGTAACCAACAGTAAGATGAAATATTATGTTCTACCTTCTGGGCATGTGGAATAAGGAAAAAGTGTTGAATCCCTGTTGATAAAAAAACAAAACAAAACAAACAAACAAAAAAAAAACAGAAAAACTAATCCTGCCAATATACCAGAAAATTCTTAATTTCTAATGAAGACTACCTTGTTCATTTACGATATTTAGCAGAATTCTGAGTATAAAATTCCAAGCTGCCAATAAACTGCAGTCTCTGTATGTCATGACAAAACTTCATACATATCCATTTTCTCTAGGAAAGACACTGATCTAGCAGCTACACTGGGGAAATGAGCTAACTAAATGAGAAAAAAAACACACTGCAGAAATTCCAGGATCCTTCCAAACCTTGTGGATTTTTCTATTTCTCTATCCTCCACAACCCAAAACCAGGGTGGGTAATTCTTCCCAAATCATTTGAACTCTGCCATTGTATTCCACTCTTTTTTTGCCCATTCCATATGGTCTGCATTATATCATGTAGTTAATGTAAAAAGGGATCCCTCTGTTTGATGATCTCAGGTGATACACAGTCTGAAGCCAGATTAAGGGGAGCATTCAACTACTACTGTGTGCTCTCCCTCTGTCGTGCACTTCCCTATAGCCCAGCGGTTCTCAACCTGTGGGTCACGACCCCGGCGGGGGTCGAACGACCAAAACACAGGGGTCACCTAAAGCCATTCCGAATCATAACTGTAACAAAATTACAGTTTTGAAGTGGCCATCAAAATTATTTTTTGGTTTGGGGTCACCGCAATATGAGGAACTGTATTGCGGGGTCACGGCATTAGAAAGGTTGAGAACCACTGCTATAGCCCACTGCCAATCACCTTCTCCACAAAGCCAATCTTGAAGTATGTTGGGAATTCAGGGGGGATTTATGGACAATTCATATTTCAGCTCCTTTGTCAGCATAAAGCAAAGATTCCATGGAAATCTCTGTGGACATAGTAGCTACAGAGATGCAGGATCTCCCAGGCTTTGTGAAGACAGGAATAGATAAGAATGCCTAAGTCCACTGACATTAAGACAATACAAAGCACCAACAACAGTCCCCAATAAGTGAGGCTTTCTGGAGTTGAATGATGTATACCTCCACTAGATTCAGGTACTTCCTCTGCATTTATAGGGGTGATTAACATGAATGATTGACAGGACACTGAACCATCAGGGAAATTCAAAATATATTCTTACCCCATATCTCACTCTGGTCTTAACTGCATTCATGACATGTAGCTCATATCTGTTAATGAGATTTGAGTAGAGTGAGTGTGAATGAGGTCAGGCCAGAGAATCCAACATGCATGGCACTTGTATAGAGCATCAGATGTTTCCTGAGTTACTGTTAGACAATTTTCTAATTCTTTTAGGACAATGGAAGGAGGCATGGCTATAGGATGCTGTTTAAAATAAAAGGACAGAAAGGAGCGTCAGCACCTAGCTTTTAACTGCACTCATTCTTTTCAAAGAAAATGCAAAAAAAAAAAAAAAAAATCCACCACGGGAGACTTAGAAAAATTTCAGCAAAGTACAATATTACCAATTCACTACAGAAAAATAGAGCATTTGTACAGATCAACAATAAAGTTAGCAAGAAATCAGAAAAGCAATCACATTCATAATAGCTCTAAATTTTTTTCAATAGCTAGGAATTAACCTAATGAAGGAGGTATCAGAAAATGGAAAATCATCCCATTACGTGGATGCAGAAAACTAACATTGTCAAACTGACCATATCATCAAAATAATACAGGAATTTAAGGCAGTTTCTGTCTTAGTTACGTTCTCACTGCAGAGATATAATTCAACACCCATAAATAAGAGGAGAAAAAGTTTATTTTGGATCATAGTTAGGGAAGTGTTTAGTTCTTAGCAAATTGGAAAGGTTCTGCACAGCAAAGGAAACCAAAGGAGTGAAGAGATAACTGTTGGAAATAAGCCCCACACTCAATTATTGGTGCAGAAAATGAGCACTCAGACAACAAGAAATCTCAATAAGGTATGTATGTATGTATGTATGTATGTATGTATGTATTTATTTATTTATTTATTTGCAAAGGGGCATAAGCTTTGTGGTAGCAGATGCACAGGACAAAGGAGGGCCACCCATTTCATTCCAAATGCAGAAGGAGCAGCTGATAGATAGATAATCCTTGGCTCCTATTAAGCTATCTTTGGTTTTAGCTGTGTCCTTTGTTGTTGCTGTTGTTTGGAAGGGTATTGGGAATCAAACTGAGGGCCTTGTATTTACCAGGTAGGCACTTGTGCCACTGAGTTAAAAAAGAATCTAGTATTTCCTATACAACCTACAGAATGAGGAAAATTTTGCTAGCTATTCCTCAGATAGAAGACTAATACCTAGAATATAGAAAGGAAAAAATAGAATCATGCAAAGAACTCACAAAATTACAGACTCTATCAAAAACTCCATTAAAAATGGTCAGTTGAAATAAACATTACAAATGGCCAGTAAATCATCAAAAAATTTCTTGCATCTTTGGCCATTAAAGAGATGTAAATGAAACCAATTTTGAGATTCCATCTTGCCCAGTAAAAAATGGCTACACTTTGGATTCAAAAACCTACAAAATCTAGTGACTTTTAGGGAATAAAAGAACCATTCTCTACTGATGGGAATATAAAGTAGAACAAGTACTATTAAAATCAATGTCGAGATGATTAGAAAACTAAAAGTAACACATCCATTCAATTTAGTGGTACCACTACTATCTTCCCAAAAAAAACATCATATTATAGTGATGTATCCATATGCATGTTTATAGCAGCACAACACATAACTGCTAAATCTTTCAAGTGTCTTATATATATCCATAAACACAGGAATGAATTAAGATAATGTGGTATACATACATGATGATTCTCTTAGTTACTTTCTTGTGGCAGGGACAAAATAAAGAAAAAAAGGTTTATTTTGACTTAGAGTTTGCAGAACTTTCATTCAATAGTTGGCTGGTCCAAGGTGAGGCAGAATGGCAGACAGGTGTGGCAGAGAAGATAGTCCATGGTCAGGCAAGAAGCAGCAGACAAACCTTGTTTTCCCTCTTCATTCCATTCAGGCAACAAATCTATTAGGTGTTGTCCACAACAAGGATGGGCCCTCTGTCTTCAGTAAGCCCTTTTGGTGATACCCAGAATCATGCTGATCCAACCAGGGGACTGAGCCAGGTAAGACACTCTCATAATTTATATTTACATACTCTAAAGCCAAGCACCTCTGAAAAGATCCACATATGATTTCATGAGGCTTTGGGGAGCATCTAGATACAAGCTATAATAACAGAATACTACTCATCCATAAAGGGTAATTTGAGCCATTTGTACAAAAATGGATGCACCTTGAAACCATAATGTTAAGTGAAGTAGGTCACATGGAAGTTCAGCATTGAATTATTTTTTTCTTATACAAGGAGCTCAAGGAATAAATAATGCAAAGCAAAAAATAACGATAATAAAAAGCAATTTTACAGAAATTTTGTGTAGATGGGAAGGGGATCAGAAGATGGGAGGAGACAAAAGCAAAGAGAGATGAAAAGAAATGTAGTCTCAATATTCTATATGTGTATGTACCAATTCTCCATGGTAAGTATATCATAAATAGATAATAATGAAAAAATTATACAACATATTTGGGCTAGGAATATAACTCAGTGGCATAGCATCTGCCTGACAAGTGCGAGGTTCTGAGTTTGATTACCAGTAAACCCCCTCCCCCCCAAAAAAAACCATACAAAACCACCCCACAGATTTAAGAAATCAAGAGTAGAATCAAAATAACTGAATCAAAGGCTTCGATAGAAATTGGTAGTAACAATCTCCAGTAAAGGTGACCAATGGACAAAGAGTTTGAGGAATTTCAGAAAGAAAAACAAACACAGGCTAGGGGAAGCTAAGAAAGTAACATTTCTTTAAGCTGAAAAATAAGTTTCCCGATCAAATGTACACGCTGAATAGACCATTGTGATATGTGGAACAGATATATCAAAAGACACTATTTTCCTATTTTGCACTTCACAATAGTGTACAATATGGAAGATTTCAAGATAACAAGAAATTATGGCATATGATTAAAAAATATGGAAAATGTTCAATAAAAAGTATAATAGTAAAAGATACTTTTCCATTAATTCCCCTCAAATCCTCCAGCTTTAGTTTGAACACATTTATGCCATCATTCTTGTCACTTTCCAAAACTGTCCTAGAAGTCTTCTTTCCTGGCTGCCTCAGGGTTCTGAATTAATTCAAAATTTTTACATCAACTTCTGTCAAATTACAACATTTCAGTGTGCATTCATCAACCTTATCTGATCTCCCATTATTCACCTTATGGTTTTTCACCAAAGTCGAAATGGCCACGTAAGGTAAACATTTTGAATTGATACATGACATGGAGGCAGCCACACCTGAGACAGGTATTCCAGAACCTCTTTGGAAAGTGGCACAAATGATGGCCTACGTGTGCTTGAAGTGACAGGGAGTATTGCAAAGGAAGTTAATGACAATGTATATTTTACTATAGTAGTTGTTACAATTTACACATTCATGGAATGCTTTGCTCATACCTCATAAAAGATAAGAAGGAAACAATACTAAACAGTAATCTTAAATTAATTTTGACCAAGCCTTTTACTTTTACTTTTTCAAATAAACACACTGAAGAAAAATGACAAGGGTAAAGAAACTTGGTTCAAACAATATACAGAGGGCTGGCCAAATAGCTCA
>PVJA010039589.1:0-19075 GCA_004027025.1 Myocastor coypus | reverse complement strand
TTTTTTTTTTTTTTTTTTTTTAAGAATTTTTTATTTTATTTTATTTTATTCTTGTTTCAGAACTTTTGTGTGTTTATTTATTTATTTTTATGGCTGGCTCAGCCTGCCAGGGCTGGTGCAGCATGTGGAGCCGAGGATCGAACCGCGGTGCCTGCAGCCGCCTAAGTTTTCCTAAGCAGGCACTTTAGACCACTGAGCCATCCTGCCGGGCCCCATCTACGAGTATTTTCGGTTTACTATTTCGCTTCAAATGCATAAAAGCTGCCTATTTTGGCGGAACGTACGATCAGCTCCGTACATGCTCAGAAACTTCATCCGAAATTAAACTCCCTTTCTTAAGTTTATATGAAAAATATAAAAAGTGGGAATTCCCAGCCTAAGCAAGAATCGCTCTCAGAAGCGTGCTCGAATATAGCTTCACGAAAAATCCACAGAGCTAGTCGCCGGAATTCAGAGCAGCCGAAGAGTGCTCGCTGCAGTGGGTGGGAGCGCAGGTGAGAGAGAACATCTGCCCATTTCCCAAGGTAAGGAAAAGTGAGGGCGGAAGTGTTCAGAGCGTGCTAGCAATTCACTATCAACATTTAAAACGCAAAATCAGCTGAAAAACTGTTGCAATGAATTTAATTGCTTAATACGTGCTGGGAAAATAGAAATAAAGATCGATGTGTAGTTTGTTTAGAAATACAAAGAAAATCAAATCAAAGGAAGAATTTCGTAAAAAAAAAAAAAACAGAAGGCCGAACAGCAGTGAGGAACAAACCTATCAGGAAATGTCAAAACCCTAAAATGAAAAATATCATAAAACTTTCCTGAAAAACAGAGCAAAGTTGAAATAATGAGAAACATCCCATATTTTTTAATATAGAGGTTTAATAATTTGATTGTTTTGGCCTAATTAATCCACAAATTCAAAGCCTTCTCTCAATTGAGACAAGATCACTTTCAACGACAATTGGCAACTAAAAGGATTATACAGAAAAAGTGTTTCTAAGTAGTCCAAATAAATGTTGGAAAAGAACAAACAAAAAGGGAGTGAAACATGAAGGAAAACACCTATGAAATTTAAGTGAGAATGAATGAATCATTTCACAGTATTCCTAATAGATCATGAATATGTGTCAATGTACTTTATGACAAACACTTTTGGCCTACCTACTAAACGATCACCAAAAAGGTCAGTATCCATTTATAAAAATAAAATGAGATCAAGTTTGGCAGGAGAAGCCAGCTGTTCATTTAATCCATTTCTTCTAGGAAATGTGGCGTGACACATTGGCTCATCTAGGGAAACAGCACATTAGAATGAGGCACCACTGCACACACAATCCAGAACAATGCAAACACCTGCTCTACCCTCATGGTGACAACATGGAAATGACCCTCGGGCCTGCCTGCAGGCCACACATGAAAACTGGCAATGCTAGAGGGGGCTGACTCTCCAAATCCACCAGTAAAGTTGAGCTGCCAGCCTCCTCTCCATGGTTATCACCAGCCTGGAATATCTGGGATTATTGCCTGAGTGAAATATTGCTACTCTGTGTGCTCATATTTTTAAAACCTAATTGTCTTAGCATTTTCCCGGTTACAATCTATTTCACATCGTGAATAAAATGAATTTCCTTGTAGGTTAGAGATAAACTAGACACTGTCTTACAAAATATGATAGGAGTATGATAATTATTTTATATTTTAAAATTTTCTTTTTAGGAAGAATCAACTAATAAAGTTAAAAGGCAGATAAACCTTAAGTGAAAATATTTGCGTCCTATTTAAAAGATGAATTTCTAGCCGGGTGTGGTGGCACACGCCTGTAATCCCAGCACTCGGGAGGCTGAGACAAGAGGATCGGTGGAGTTCGAGACCAGCCTGGGCTACAAAAGTGAGCTCAAGGCCAGCCTCAACTGCATAGCGAGACCCTGTCTCAAAAAGACAAATAAATAAATAAATAAATAAAATAAAATAAAATAAAAGATGAATTTCTATGAGAAAAAACTCCCATCAATCAAACTTAAAAATTAAAAAAAAAAAAAAAATTACCCAGTAGGTAAATAGGCAAAGAAATATAAAAAGCACCTTCACAGAAGAAATGAAAAAGTACTTAATGTGTTAAGCAATAAGGAACATACAAAGGGATAAAAAAATTTAAACTTTTGTTTCTTTTGACCAAACAGTAAATGAAAGGATTGAATAATAAAAGTGGTGAAGACTGCAGAGCTCTGGCCTTGCCATGCACAGTTAGAATGATGTGGCCCATGACCTCCAGCTGAAGACAATCTGGCAGTTTCTGTCAGAAACAAAAATGAACATGCCCTGTAAGTAGCAGTTATAATTCCATTTAAAAATTGACCCAACCTCTACATTTTTTAAAAAAAACTATCATTATAAGACATTTTTCGAAACATTGCTTGTGATACCAGTACCCCTCTCCACGCTTATCAGAGAAAAGATTGAAGAGTCTGTGGTGTATCTACCTGAAGGCATATTGAGAATTTAGATAAGCAAAGCAATGAGAATGACTAATTTCTCTTTTCCTCTTCTTCTTCTTCTTCTTCTTCTTCTTCTTCTTCTTCTTCTTCTTCTTCTTCTTCTTCTTCTTCTTCTTCTTCTTCTTCTTCTTCTTCTTCTTCTTCTTCTTCCTCTTCCTCTTCCTCTTCCTCTTCCTCTTCCTCTTTCTTCCTCTTCCTCTTCTTTTCTTTACATATTTGGTAGAGGGTCTCACTACACGGCTTGGACTCCTAGTGATCCTCCTGTTTTGAGCCTCCCCAGAACCTGGTTTAGCGGTGTGTGCCCCTACACCTGGACTCCAACACCTGCTCAGTGTGCCTGGGGCTGGGACCAGTGTGGCATGTGGCGTCAGAGATCAAACTCTGGTTCCCGCGCTTGCCTAAACAGGACTAAGTACACTGAGCAATCTCACCAGACAAGAATGAGTGATTTCTGAAGCATGTGTAAGCAAAATATTACAAAACACTGTTGATATTAGTTTTGGGTGCATATTTATATAAAATATATATTTTACATTTACACTTTAAACATGTATCTGTTTGAATGTATAAGTATACATGCATGTATATGTATGACAGAGGCTATGCTCACACATGCATGTATCTGTATGTGTGTACATACATGAAACTGTATAGAAAGGTAGCTCTAATGAGCACCACACTGTCAAAGTGGGATAATAACAATAAGGGACAATATGTTGTCCTATGTACATCTGCAATGCTTCTATTACATATTAAGACAACAGTTATTAATTTTCAATTTAAAAAAATTAAGACTTGATCTGATCAATATTTCTCCCAGTGTACTTCATAAAACATTTATTATTCAAGATGCCTTATGCAAAATGGATTCTTAGACTGAATACAGGTTTTTATGCACATTTTCAAGTTTCTCTAAAGGAAACACACACATCAGTCAATGTCAAAAGAAGCTTTTCAGCCTCCAGACAGAGAGGTAGGTTTTGAAACACAGTCATTGACTAGGTAAATGTAACTGCACATTTCTGAACTGATCACAGGTATTTCAAAGGCAAGAAGAATTGGTATGACTGATTCATGAGTTCTGAAGGGTATCTGTAAGGTTAGAATCAAAACTTTCTAGCTACCTTTGAAGAAAAAGCTTTTTAACTTCTAACACTATGTAATTTAATTAAGAAAAGAAATGAAACCAAAGGTGTACCTAAATCAAAAAAAAAAAAAAAATGCAGAACAAAGTCCAAGAATTCTTCAGTGTGATTTCAAATTATACTGCTAGCTGTATGGAGGGCCCAAACCAGTAGAAACAATAAAAGCTATCATGTCACTCTGAGGTTATGTATTGCAACCTTCTGAACATAAATAATTCAGAACATAGATGTCATGTGTGAAAAAGTGTCTGGTCAACAAAGAGTAGGTCATGCAGTGACAAATGCATGCTATTGTAAATTCAAAACTGTGTGCACATTGAATATTAGTAGATTTATTTTGTTTCTGTTTTCTTTGAAATCTACACTCCTAGAACTAGTTTTTAATTAATTATTTACTTATATATGTATTTGGTATAGGGTCTCACTATGCAGCAGGTGACTCTTAAAATGCACTGGCTCCTAAGCATGGCATCTTTTCTGTTCCTCCAAGGTCGCCCTCAGGGCCCTCTCTGTCCCCACCTTGTGCAGTGCTGGTCTCCTCAGCCAGAGAAACTTGATCTGCTCCTTCTTCTTGGTAGAGCATTGTTTGACACCCTACTCCCAGTTGAAAAAGAAAACTTTGCCTTTACCCTTGCATTCTCATTTTGATTTTACTTCATGGCACAAATTCTTACCTGCTTGCATAAAGCTGATTTGTTTGTTGTTGATCCTTTCCTACTTCTGTGCTAGGCGGACTTTTGTTCATCTCTTCATTTCAACGTTCTGTTTCGTTTTTGCAATACCAGGATCAAAACCAGGGCCTTTGCACGGAACTGTGTTACAAGCCCTTTCAAAATTTTAATTCTGTGACAGGGTCTCACTAACTTGCCCAGGTGGCTGTGGGCTTCAGTTAATAAGCCTCCTGCCTCAGCCTTCAAGAGTGTTGGAGTACAGGTATCCACCAGCACATCCGGATACTTTCTGTGTCTCCATTACCTCAACCCATATAACAGTGGCACCTATGAAGTTATTAGTAAGTATTTCTTGAACAAATAAAATGAGTGCCTCTTAGCTGTCAACAGTGATACCTGTGAATTCGGAGACTAATACAGTCACGTGAGACTCAGAAAACTCATGGGCAAATAAACTTTCCAAGAGTCTACCTATCTTTAGAAAGCTACTTAGCTTTGGTGAATTCTTTGTTCTCCTAAGTTAGCCGTCTGTAGCACATTGTTCTATACAACATTAATATACAGGAGAAATAAGTCTGTGAAAAGAAATATTAGAAATGAGGATATACTCTAAATTCCCATTAAATACCATAATCGTGGACTTGGGAGATACCCAGGAACATCAACAGCTGCCTGACAAGAGCAAGGTCCTGAGTTTGATCCCTGGTACCAGAAAGAAAATTTACAACTCATAACCTAGGAGTTCTTTTTATTCTTCTTCTTGCCTCTTCCATCTTGCTACATTCTTCCTAGCTTAAATTATAGCACAATCTAGTATCACTCGATGACAAAGGAGTTGTGGAATCTGGTATTGAGGACCCAAGCTGTAAACTGAAATTTCTGTGCTTATTTAAAAATATATAAAATTAAAAAAGAAAAATATCCACAGTGACACTGCTACAGAACAGTTCCATGCTAAATGTATTGTGTACTAAATTTTACATATCAGTTAAGATGTGCCAGGAAAACAGAAACACTTAACGGCATTTAAAAGAGGATATTTAATATAAGAAGTTGGTTCAACGGGCAATGAAGAGAGTGATCCAAATAGTGATCAGTACATCACCCAGAGAGGGGCAATGGCAAGAGGCCACTGGGTCACTCAGGATGGAGGGACTGGGAAGAGGCAAACTGTGGAGCCCAATGGCGAGGGTAGCGCGACCAGAAGACATCACCGCAGCAGAGATGCAGTCCATTCCAGAGATGCTGCACTGAACAGAGACGAGGGATATTCTGATTTTCTTCCTATCCTTTGCGCCCCCATTGGAGCCTCAAGTCAACATGACCAGCTGGCAGAGAAAAATAGGAAATGCAGCCTGTATGATAGTTTCTTCATGAGATGGAGAGAAGTAGAGGAGTGAGGAGAGGCGAGCAGCCCCGGTACTGGGTCGCCTGCACTTCATTTAGCATAAGCAGCACATGAACACCTGTCTTAGTTTTTGGTTATGACAGCAAGGCTAACCAAATGTTAAAAGACAAAAAATAAAAGCGCGTTAAATGAAACTCACACTCAAAAGTTACACTATTAATTTTAATACTGAGTTTTGTTTGCCAGCATAACTTTGCAATCAAATAGATACAAATGATCAACTGCATTAAGTATATGTGGAAGCAATTACTGAACAATCTGTAGTTTAATCACATGGTAGCATAACTAATACTCAACTAATACTCAACTATAAGATTTAAGTATTCTACATTTGTTTTTTTTTTAAAGCCCAGATCCATTATTGTCATAGTAGGTATCACATTAGTAAGTTTGAGTTTATACTATGTAGCATTATTTTTAATTATTGTGACAACATCAATTATTAAGTGACATTTCTCTTTACTTACACTGGCTAAAAGTGCTTCATACGGAACCTTCAAGAGCCATCTGGAGCCCATCTGTGTTAGACCATGAAATAAGCTCATAGCCTGCAATAGAAAGTGGGATATAGAGCAAAATGACTCTCATAGCATTACTGAAATGCTTCTCCAAAAAAATCTCCAATGTCAATATTTTATGTAGAAACATTTGAGAAAGAGCAAACAGTATTAGCATACAATGATTAATAAAATATAAAAGTTGCTTTTATTCATGGCTTTTGGGAAAACAATTATGTGTGTGTGTGTGTGTGTTTTTTTTTTTAATGATCATAGGTCAAAAAATGGCTTTAATTATTAGCTGGTGGAAGCACACAGTTTTCTTGCATTCAGAGACCTATTATTAGAGACCACTTGTTATTCTAGAAAACATCCAGTAGGAATTAAAATGAAAGCACAATATAATAAAATCCAACCATTAATGCAGAATTAAAGATATTTTAATAACAAAGGAATACATAAAACTTGCTAATAAATTATCTCTGTACTACCTACAAGCTGAAATAAAGAAGAAACATGTTGAGTTTTGAGCTCTCAGGGTCAATGTTTTGTTTCAATCACATTTTCAGCCTTACTCAGGAAGGCTGAAAGTCAGATAGAAAAAAAAAATGGTTTGATCTTCATGCTCTCGCTAACAGTCCATGCAATAAATGTCAAGGCATATTGATCTGATTTCTTATTTAAGAATTCAGTGATACTTGTCTGAGTAGTAATTGACATAATCTTTTAAAATACCCATATTATTTTGTTGCCTATGGCCTTTGTAAAATTTCTGACTGTATGTGTAGATTTTTTTCAAAATTATGTTATTGCTTCTAGGAGAGCAAAATGATTATTTTTGAGACTTCAGAAAGCTGTCACGACAGTGTGTTTGGTAAAAAATCAGACTGTGAGTGATTAGAAGCAACTTAATAATTCAAGAATTTAAAATGGATAATTTTGCATTGGAAAACAGAATTGGAAGTCCCAATCATTTTGGCCCATAGTTTAATTTTGGTGAAATAAGCTTTCGTAGGGCTTGAATGGAAATAGATCACCATTGCCATCTCCTGGTAAATAAACCACATAACCATGATTTAAGACTTTGAAGAGCCATATATTGTGAAAAAGCAGGATTACTCCATAAATAGGTTATAAAATATTGAGTATTTATTGTAAGACCACCATTGGGCTTTATTCTTTATTCCTATAAGACCTTTATAATAATCTATTAGGGTTGATAAATTGTAGCATTTGTTTTATGAGCTCTTTATGTTGAACAGAAATTCTGTTTGTTATGACTTTTTAAATTAAATGCATATGATAGATCTACCTGTGACTGAAACAAATATTAGAGCTGCTTTGCAAGAAAACTTAGAAAATGTTTGCAGTGCAGTGGGGCAAATGAGCCAGGATTGCACCACCGCACACAGCCAAGAAAGTGACAGGTAGCTTTCTACCATATAATAAAGCTGATGGAACGGATAACAGCTCTGACAGCATTAATCTATCTTTCTGCCATGGGGGCTTTCACGAGAGATGAATGATACACCCCCTCTACCTTGCCCTGTCATCTGGCTGCATTTGTCTTCAGTTCTTTGCCTTTCTATTGTTCTCCTTCACAACTGGTTGCTGCTGCTGCTGCTGCTGCTGCTGCTTTAAACCCCCTTCCTTCCCTCCCCGCTCCCTCACATCTGGCCATCCAATCGCCAGCTCCACCTGAGCCCAGTTCATGTACTCCCTGCCTGAGATGCCAGCTGAGTCCTTTATGCACTAGATGTCACTCACATCTGCAAGCTGTTCTCCAGGGGACTGTCCTTTCCTAGAAACTCCAAACTCTTGCTGCGGCTGAGTGAAGAAGGACAATGAGATATGGCTTCAGATCATTACCCTCCAGGTCA
Source organism: Myocastor coypus (assembly GCA_004027025.1). Taxonomy (NCBI): domain Eukaryota; kingdom Metazoa; phylum Chordata; class Mammalia; order Rodentia; family Myocastoridae; genus Myocastor; species Myocastor coypus. The sequence continues at coordinate 10,988 of PVJA010039589.1, read as the reverse complement.
AGGAGTCACGCTGCACATACTCGTGAGTTAGAACATGTCACCTCTTCAAGCAAATGATTTCAGAAGGATGGGCATGCTTTCTCACCTCCCGAGGCTGGACCAGAAGCACCAAGACGAGAGACATGACAGAAACCTCTTCTGAAGTCACTTTTTAGAAGAAGGAAAAGAAACTGCAGTTGTGAATGCTGATGTTGTTCCTGTCTTACTTTGTTCCATTTCTCAGGAATTTTTTTTAATGCAAATTCTGTTCACGACTGACTTGTCCAATATCATTTAGTTTACATTAAGGTGAAAAAATTAACGTTGAAAAAATTACCATGAACTTGAGCTTTGAGGCACAAGATTGCTTCATTGTACCTTCATTCAGTCTGTCTGTCTGTCTGTCTGTCTCTCTGTCTGTCTGTCTGTCTGTCTGTCTCTCTCTCTCTCTCTCTCTCTCTCTCTCTCTCTCTCTCTCTCTGACATCTTGGGTATCTGCCACTGAACTTCCACATTGCCTGCCACGGGAATGCTCAGGAAACCAATGTCTGAGGAACCACGCTTGACAGACATATCAAGAGGGAGTCATCTAGACTTGGAAGTAGACACCTAAAGAAGCCACAGTGCAGGTGGGAGATCAAAGGCAACAAATTGTAAGCACTCAGTTTCTGCCTTCCAGGTGCCCACTTGCCCAAGAAATCCTCCTGTTTAGAAAAACATCAGTGAAAACTCTTGTAGACACAAGAAGGCTTTGAAGGAAGAGAGGTAAAGTTAAATAAAAATCATACAAAATAAGATAAAATCAGAAAACTAGAAAGTCCATATCTATTAGCATTTAAATAATCATGTTCACAGAATTAATAGCATTAAATGTTCCCACATAGAAAATAATTATGCTATATATAGCTGTGTTTATTTTAGATATATAAATTCATTCAATTCTCACAAAAATTCTATTTTCTCTATGTAACAGGCAAAGGAATATAGCATAGCAGTGTTTGGAAATACCTATTGTACACTTCAGACTCCAAACCAGGGATCTAGCTCTTAACTGCTGTGTTATGTGTCTCCTAATGTGAGCATGTCTACGTGTATTAATGGGAAACATAATCTGTCTCTGTCTCTGTCTCTCTCTCTCTCTCTCTCTGCCTCTGTCTCTCTGTGTGTATATGTGTGTGTGTGTCCCATGTTTATCTATTAATATGAGAAGGATATACACTAGGTTGTCTATTTTACAGATGGTAAACATAATCTATCCAAAACCAGGTATTTCTTGGGCCCAGTGGGATGGCTCAGTGGTCTAAAGCTCCTGCTTGGGAAAGCTTGGGTGTCTTCAGGGACCGCGGTTCAATCCCTGGCACCACATGCTGCACCAGCCCTGCCCTTGGGGTGGACTGAGCCGGCCATAAAAATGAGTGAATAAACAAATAAAGGTTCTGAAACAAGAAAAAATAAATAAATACAATAAAAAATTAAAAAAAAAACAGTCATTTCTGAAAAATGACAGATCTAGAACGGCACACCCAATCCCACCAGCCTCCTGACAAATCTCACTGCGCTCCACACTGTGATGGCTATGGACACTCACTCCTCAGATCTTCTGCTGCAGGGATAGTTTTCTGAGAGCCCTGAGTTCTCTCTCTTGCATCACACTTGTGCCAAGGTCATCTGCACACTAGGCTGTTCACAGTAACCAGGCCCACGTGGGTGACCAACATGGGCCTATTCTTACAGCACGAACACTCAGTGAGGAAGGTTTGGATCAGGGACTACCCATGATCCAGCTTGAAATTCCCAGCAGTTCTTAACCATGAGTCGTGACCCCGGTGAAAGTTGAACAATCAAAACACAGGGGTCGTCTAAAGCCATTCCAAATCATAACTGTAGCAAAATTACAGTTTTGAAGTAGTCACCAAAATTATTTTTTGGTTTGGGATCACCACAACATGAGGAACTGTATTGCAGGGTCACAGCATTAGAAAGGTTGAGAACCACTTTCCCTGCTCAAGTTTTCTTTCCCCTTTATGGCCTTCTATGAGTGTCAAAATTGCATTATGGTGTGAGTTTCTCTCCTCCAACTCCTACTGTATCTCTCCCGACTTCTTTATTTGAACTTATCACATTTATTTTGAAGGTATACAGAATGATTTTTTTCAAACAAAATTGAAGGTATTTATTATGCACTTGAAATGTACTATTGTGAGGGCTGGCCAGATAGCTCAGAGGATCAAATCTTCTGCTTAGGCAGATGCAGAGACCCAGGTTCAATTCCCAGTGTCTCCTGCCAGCCCTGCCCCTGAGGCATGCTGAGATGATGACTGAGACTCCGTGTGGTGATGTACGCCTGCAATCCCAGCACTTGAGAGGCTGAAATCGGGAGGATTACTATGAGGCCCAGCTGAGTAGTGAGACTCTATAGATCCTGTACTAAATATAAAAAAGGAGGAAAAATGTATATGTAATGTGAAATGGTTAAATTAAGCTAGTTACTGCATTACTTTACATAATTTTGTAACACTAAAGATCCATTCTAAAATTTTTCGAGTGCAGTACACTGTTATTATTTATTGCATTTATAATAAATCTGATTAACTTATTCCTCCTATTTATGAGTATTTTCCCTAATAAATATCTTATATATCTAATCTTATTTTGAGCTCCACTTCTTACAAAACCAAATAACACCTGGAATGACATAATACTTTTGAAACTCATTTTACTAGATATATATTAATATAGATATTTTATTTTACACATTAGTAATATTTATCAGGTTATAGTGGGCTCAATTTTTCACATACAGAAAATGAAATAAGAGACTGGAACAAACAAAATAATAAAGCACCTCAGTCATTACAGTCTGACCTATTATAAGTTGTTACACTTACAGCATACATGTTAGAACTTCTCTTGAATAAAATTTAATGAAAGGTTATAATACTAAGGCTTACATCTAATAAAAACAAGACCAGCTCAAATAGTATTGATCATAGTTTCCAGAATGTTGTATGTTTCTTTCGACCTTCAAGTGAAAGTAAGACATCAAAGAACACCAAAATCTTTTCTAAGGATAAATAGAGTTTCCTGACTTTACTATCTCAATATAGGATGAACTACTTCAGATAACAACTAGCAACATATTTTCTCATGATATCTTAGGATTTACAATGACCCTGGGGCATTTATCTTTTCCTACTTACAGATTTCAACACTTGTTCTCTTTCTGATCATCTAGTCTCTCATTTGCTAAAGAGTGTATCTTGAATTTTCTTTCAGCATCACACGACCCTGTGAATCTATGGTTTGAATCATCTTGCAACACCCAGATCTTTGACACATGGAGAAATGTTAACCCTTGAAATGGACCTTGTGAGATACTAACATCTCGGAGATGAGACACACTGGGGATCGCAGGTGTAAGAAGGTATTAGGAGCCTGTAGTAGTGCTCATCATAGTCAGTGAATATTCAAAACTTTTAAAAATCATTATGAAATATTTAGCAATCCACATGGTTGTACTTCAGTAGAATTCAATTTTGGTTAAATTTTCACGTAGTTCAGTTACATCATAAGAAGGAAACACAGTAGTACTTCTTGTTTTGCTTTGCTTTGTAAAGTGATGATGGAGTATCATGTTCTTCAATAACTACACTCTGCTTCCTTGATTTGCATGGCAATGAATTTCTGGGTAAGTAAATGCAAATAAAAATATCTGATTTATGAAAAGAGTGATGAACACATCTCAAAACAATCTTGGCTTCTTGAAAAATACTTTAAGGCCAACTGAAAATCCTTCTTATAGGTGTATGGTGATGACAAATATCACATAAAGTGATGGCTACAATTCTGATATGGTCTGGTGTAAATGATATATTGTAAGGAGGCATACCGAAGTCTAATATGACATAGAGTAGTGTTTCTGAATTGCTATTCATCACAGGCGCGAGCCTGTCCTCTAACTTCAGTAAATACACACCCTTGCTATTAAAAATAATAATAATAATAATCTATTGACAACTGGAACAAAATCATGAAATATTTAAATTAACAAATTAAATCTTTTAATTTTCTGAGTCTGTAAAATAGTTAAATACTGTTTTCTCTGAGTATTCCATGTCAATTATTCTGTTTCCTTTGCACTAAGAACAGGGTTTTTTTTACTCTAAATTAAACTAATTGTAAATGATTAGGAGACTGGGGTACACACACTGTAGAATTATCAGTACTTGTGATAAAACCAGTGATTGTCCTCATTTCAAATCATGAAAAACCTGCTCCACATTTTATTAAATTTTTAAGATTGAGAAACCAAAATATTTTTATTTATTAAATATCTGTGGTTTATTATTCAGATTCTAAATTTCAAAATTCTTTGACCTTTTTGTTATTGCTTAGGCTTTACATTGTAGAATATGTCAGGTGGCTGTGAAGATAACATTTAGGAAAATGTTAAGTCATTACAATAGTACTCTTGTGCAGATAGTTTTTTTTTTAATGTCTGGTTTATGTCTAGATAATTTCATCTTGCTACACATTAGGCTGAGCACTAATGTTAACAGATCAAATTTATTAAATGCTGACTACATGTCAGTTATATGGTAGCAATTTTGGCTTGGAAGTTCATTCATCTCAACATATTCATAAATGCTATGTGCCCCATCCTATGTTATAGGTGTAGGAAGATCAGTAAAGAGTAGAGAGTAATTAAGAAGCCCACTAAGTACACATAGAAAGCACCTGAGATTCAACTCCAGGTCTGTCTGATCTCTAAGCCTCACTCTGAATCCTGTGGTTCATTGTGGGCCCAGAATACTGAGGGTTAATGTACCTCTGAGAGGTCCAGCTATGATGGGCTCTTCGTGGACCCAGAGATAAGTTGAGCTGGGAGGATTTTGCTTCCTGGAAGCAAGCTTAGCAATGCAATATGTTTTCACCTATATAATGTGTTCTTGAGGGGGAGCAGCAAGATAGCTCAGTGGTCTAAAGCACCTGCTTAAGGAAGCTTAGGCAATGCACAGAGACCGTGGCTCAATCACTGGCACCACATGTCATACCAGCCCTGCCTTGAATGCTTAGGTCCTTGAATGCTTAGGAAGTCACTTCATGCCAAGTGAATGAAGATAGAAGGGTAAAAATTATTGCGTTGAAGTGAAGCGCTGAAGAGCACATAATTATTGCCATCATTTTCTGCGCTCTATTTTCCCCCACTCTCTTTTGAAGAAAGGAATTCTATCTAGTTCATTGAGTTTTTTTCTTCCTCACAATTTTCAAAATTAGTCAACACATCTGTGAAGTTATAGCCTTTAGTAATTCCTTACATGTTCTGCAAGTATTCCTATAAGCCAGCTGAAATTTCCAAGTTACATAGTAACCACATTCTCAACTATTCTAAATTTGACTTTTCACCTTCCCTTCCTTGACTAACTACCTATGCACAAACAAGTGAAACTTTCCTAAATGTACATATTTTAGAAAATCATAAGAAAATTCTATTTTCATAGAGGATGCTTTTCTTTTAGAGGATGCTTTTCTCTTACTGGTGACATATGACTTGCTATCCTGTATTTACACGTTTCCAATGGCTTTTGTCATCATACTGATTTTTCGTTTCTTATCTCTCTTAAGTGCCATCATTGCCATTATTCAAATTCTTTGGTAGTTATGAAAACTAGACTAAAAATATCTTTCCCATTTATTTTTCTTCACCTCGGTAGTTTTGGTAACCTCTTAAGAGATCATCAGAATCACTGTCAGACTCCTGAAGGAGGTTGAAGAGGGAAGAGTCCCTGTGGAGAAGTCCTAGGGGCCAGGTTTTAAAATTGATAAAAACATTTAAAAACAGGTTGCATATCCAAATATTCTTAATTTGGAGGATAAGTGCTGTTCAGTTTTGATCTGAGACAGACTAGAGTCTCTCTATGACAACCAGGGCTGGTTTAAAACTCCTGAGCTCCAGTGATCCTCCTGCCCAGCCTCCCAGTACAGTAGGCATGTGCCGCTATGCCCAACTTAATATTTCCTAGAACTCCAACAGCAAGATTGCATAACAAAGAACCTAACATTTCTTCTTTTCCTCCAAAATAGAATGTTTCATCATTCTCCCCTCTCTAAGTCATTCTCAGGGAAAAGCATAGAGAGCAAGGGTATATAGTTGTACTTTTCTTGAGTAATATTATCTAATTTTCACTCTACAGATTTGCATCAGTCTTTTCCAGTTTACGTATAAAACAGTGAGATTATGAGTTCTCATTTTCTGTCTCTTGTTAGGATAGACACTAGCACAGCACGAGTCATGTTCATTTTTTTCTACCTACTCCCTGGACAGTTCATCTGTTTATTATCAAATGCCATTCTCTGACCTGAAATAAAGATTTTTTTTTCATCAAGATTAATGCTTTCTTTCTTTCATTGGAGCGGAAGTTCAAGTTTATAATGAATTTCCAAACTTGTAATGACCCCCTGATGACCAAAAGTAACTTTCAAACTTCATACGGTGACACAGAAAGCCTTGAAGGTGCTGGGCTGTTTTCATGTTACACCAGAGTTGTGGAACTGCGTTACAACCTTGAAGAATCCTTCTTAGCTATTCTTGCTTTACTTCTTTCTGTTTATGTGCCTGATGCATTTTTTTTTTCTGTTTGGTTAATCTTTGATCCAAATTGCTCCCAACTTACATGATACATTAACTCTCCTCTGATGGCTTCTGTAAATATTTTGAAAGACTGAACATTTTGAATGGAACTTTATTTTGACAGTTAGCTTTTGCTGCATTTTTATTATTATTGCCTGTATATTTCTGTCTACCCCTCAGGTGTTCATACATTCTTACAAATAAATTTGGTTATAGGCTTCAATAAGGCGAGTGCTGTGTTTTAATCTGCAGTTTCTTTACATGACACAAACTTTAGAAAATGGTCGGAAATTGAATTTGAATAACGTTAGAGTGCAGTTATTTCCAAGTTAGAACTTACAGAATTCATTGCCAGTGGAGAAGTCAATTAATCTCTCTGAACTTCGCTCTTCTCACCTGTACAAAAGAGAAAACTAATTTATTTCACATAATTTCTACAAATATTAAATTAAACATTTTATGAAACACTTGGATAGAAGGTCCTTTAAGCTTTATTATGTGAACTTGCGTTATTAATATATAGTCACAGGTGTTTATATAAAGATGAGGCACAGTATGGCTTCTTTGAACTACTAAAGTAGGAATAAAGATGTCAGCTTAGTCCAAGTGATTAAACTGTACAGGTCACTCAGATTTACTTCAAATAGGCTTTTCATTCTAGGAATAGCAATAGAAAGATCTGTTAAAATATCAAAAAGCAGGATGATTCTAAGACCTAATTTTGTTTTTTCCCAAATACTGTACTGAGAAACATCAGCTGTTTCAGTAATACTTTATCAGGAGATTTGTTTACACTCATCAGACTTGAAATCTGACTACACTAATTTCATTTGCATCTTATTTTTGCTTGGCTCACTTAATGTTATTCAAACACTGTGTTTGAAACAAATCCCCAGAGACACATTTTCTGCTTGAAGAAAAGTTTATTGTAGTGTTTCCATAGGGGCTGAAGCCTGGGCTCAGCAGATAGCCAGTGACTGTGCAAAACTCATAAACATGAGCAGGGAATGAGCCCTTCTTTGTTTAAAAGCCAAGTTGCTGCCTGAGTCCCTTTATTGCCATATTGGTGCTTACATCCGTGAACAGGATGTACCTTAATGCAGAAATATGATTTGGTTTGCTGAAATCTCTATATGGACTCTTCTCATTCAGAGACTACCTGGGCTAAAGAAGAACTTGATAAGGTAGTTATATTCTTAGCCACCTGCCATGAGGAGAGGAACGACTAGCTGGATAGCTTGGATAGCTCCTTGGAGCCCAACTCTGTATACACATAACAACACACAGTCAACATGCCCTGCAGGGAGAGGATTGGACTTCAGCCTGCTTCATTTAAAGAGTCAAAGAAAACCACTTATTTAATGATTTTCCAAGGTAGTTAATGTTCCCAGGGACTTTAAGTTCCATGAAAGCAACATTTTAATATTTTGTTTGACCGTAGTAATTTGTAGTTCATCTGGAAAGTGGAAAACATCTCAGGAGAGTTGGCTGCACTTTGCTTTACTTTTTTACAAGACTACTACGAGAAGATGAAGGTCTAGGACTTACACTAGTATTGATCCACGTGCGCTCCTTGGAGACTCTAGAGTCATTGTAGCATGGATCTTTGTTTCCTTACGCGACTGTACCATGCACTCACCAAATCAGCATTATACCAACGTCACCCAACTATTATCTTCTAAAATAAGTTAATTACATTGCTTATAGAGTTAATTTCTTATAGAGTTCAAATTCTTGCAACATGTAAAATATATGTTTACCCACATCTGTAACTGTAAAAGTAGTCTCAAGCCCGTTAATGTGCTTGTCTCGCCTTTACTCAAAGTTGGAGGATATTAGCTCTTTCTTTCATGAGTTTTATCCTTTTATGTGTGGAAAAACATTGATTTTTCATCTCTCAATGGTTTTTAATATAGTACAAGCCAATATAGTTTTATTTATGCTATGCCTTACATCAAATGCCATCAGGGGCCCGGTGGGATGGCTCAGTGGTCTAAAGCGCCTGCTTTGGAAAGCTTGGGCGGCTTCAGGGACCGCGGTTCGATCCCTGGCACCACATGCTGCTGCAGCCCTGCCCTCGGGGCGGGCTGAGCCGGCCATAAAAATGAGTGAATAAACAAATAAAGGTTCTGAAACAAGAAAAAAATAAATTTAAAAAAAGTCATCGAATACGTCAAGAGCTTGTATGGACACTAGATTTTAGGGCTGCTTCTGCTGTATACATAGTCAGACAGTAGCAAAAAACAGTGTGGGTCTAACCCAGACATGAATGAAGTTTCTATCCTACATATCTCAGCTCAAATTTCAGAAAGACATTAAATATATGTAGTCTGTATCTAGGCTTAGTTTATCTAAGATTTTTTTTTCCCATTGGGTTAAAGCTTGCCTGTCCTGATCCTGAGTCTACAGCAGCTCCTCATCAGAGGGGGCAGACAGTAAACAGCCTGACGTCTTGAGATATGGGGCATGCAGGTTGAAAGACGCAGTGTGCTTTGTGGCTAAGCTCCTTTCTCAGTGGCTAGCAACTATAATAGGTGTAGGGCAGAAAAAACAACAACAAAAGAACCTTCTCACTGTTGCATGCCAAACTTTTGAATAGACTGAATATTCGACAATATTTTACAAAAGATCATCATCTATTTGCAAGTTATTTTAAGAAGAAAAACAGCATCTCTACAAATAAGGCTACATGAGATTGCTTTTGGTAAAAAAAAAAAAATTTAAATAATAAAAGAGAAAAGTACTGATGAAGCTCAAGAAGGTGGCGGGTAAATATCATCTCAGTAAGTGCATTTACTATCCCTAGTATTTTTAATAAAACTGTCAGGTTCTGATGTTGCTTGAAGTGATTTTATGATGAAAGCATTGTTATTTATAATGCAGCTTCCTCTGTGCCCCAGAGATAATAGTTCCGTGAATAAAACAGACCTTCTCCAATGCACAAGCGTTCAGAGTTATCAACAGATGTAAAATGATGTTTCTTTGGGAAGAAATGTCACAAAAAAAATTTATTCCAAGTAGTATGGAAATGGAAAATGGAAAGATTTTCACTGAGGGAAAGTGAGTTTGTAACATAAATGTCACCAGCAATGTCCACACTTCCACTGCTATTACTGTTGCTTTGATGTTTCCAGTACAAACTGATATACCTACCAAATTAAAACTTCTAACATAAATGTTGCTGTGGATTGAATCTTAACAGGTTCTTTGCATAGCCCCAAAAAAGAAAAATTTTCCAGTTGAAAGATATTTAAAAAAAAAATACATGTAGACTTTTTAGTATTTTGTCCTGTGGGGGGGTAGGGTGAAACAGGATCGTTCAGGCTGACCTCAAATGCATTATGTCGTCCAGGGGCTGGGAATTGGGCTCAGCAGTAGCATGCTTGCCTAGCGAGCTGGAAGCCTTGAATTTGAGACTGGTCCTCGATACAAAAAAAAAAAAAAAAAGCAAATCCTGCTATGTAGCCCATTCTGGTCTTGAACTCATGACAATGTTCCTGTTTCTCAAGTACTGGGACTACAGTCATATGCCACTATGCCCAATTTAACTAAATAAAGAAAACTTACTTGCCATTTCAACTTTAAACTGACTTTTATTTTACCTCGAATACTAATATTTATTCTTTAAAATTTGGTTGTTAAATTTAGCAATTTATCCACTAAAATAATAAAGGAAAACTTCACAATTAATTTAATTTTATAAAAGACCTCCTTACAAAACTTCCCACTTAAACTTACAATTGGGAAAATAAAGTTACATTTTGCATAGTAAAACTAAGTGTGAATTCTTTGCAAAGTAGATATTTTATTCTGTGTCAAATGTAGATATATTTTTATAAATGTTTCTTCTAAAAGCAAAGTGTAGGATTTTGTCAAAAACATGGAAACATTGAAATTATCATTCCAAGTGGATTATGTACAACTTGTTATCTTTCTTTCTATTTAAGGGTAATTTAAAAAAGTACTGTTTGGCATGGTGGCATATGACAATAACCTTAGCTCTCAGGAGAGTGAGCCGGAAGGATTGCTGTGAGTTCAAGTCCACTGTGGACTACATAGCAAGATTGTCTACACACACACACACACACACACACACACACACACACACACATATACACCAAGACTAACCAATATTAACTAAATATTGCTTAATGAGGTAGAATTCAAATGAGTTGTTTATGCAATTCATACAAATATGTTGCATGAGTTGCAAAAATATGTCAGGTACAAATGCTATTTTACAAATATGGTCCTTTAGTAATAATTCTTCTTTATGTGTATTTAGTATAGGGTCTTCAGTGTCTCATTACACAGATTCTCATAATGATACCATTCTTTTCAGCCTCCCATGCACCAGGATTACAGGCACTTGCCACCA
>PVJA010039588.1:0-19059 GCA_004027025.1 Myocastor coypus | reverse complement strand
GCACTGATCCTCCTGCCTCCGCCTCCCGAGTGCTGGGATTACAGGCGTGCGCCACCACGCCCGGCTTAATATAGGATTTTTAAAAGCCAAAATGCCATATAGTAAATTGAAAAACACGAAATCAAATTCACATGGAGACTAAGAGTTTCACAGAAAAGCCTAACCTATCATGGCATATAGTTCAGGGTGAGAGCAAAGAAGAAATGTCCACGAAACCTTAACGTGAGAATGCCAAGCACGGCGCCAGTGAAGACATTTACAGTCACGGTAGGCAGCTTTCTGCAACTCAGCATGGCTCGGGGCGCTGGAGTCTCAGAACATCAGATTCACATTCTGACTGAGTCATTAAGGGCAGTTTAAACGGACCTCCATGTGTTCTCTTTATCAATGAAGGCAATGTATAATGTGTGTTTTTAAAATTGTGAAAGAAGACAACATTTTTCTTTGAAGAGTTTCTAAGAGGCAGACACACTGCTCCCTCAGGCAGCGCATGAACTAGAAAGAGTCAGAAACAACTCCAGAAACATATTATTCAAAATGCCGCTTTCATGAAGCTGGTGCGACTTGTTTCAAAAACAGCCAGGGCTACTCTTCTTTCTTTGAAGGGTTTCACAGAAGCGCATGGCTACAGGGTTGCAGGGAGTCCTGCACTGTATCGTATCCGCCATCCTATTTCAAAATTGTGTGAAGAGGTAAATTCACCTTTGAAAACAAATACGTTATTAGCTCTATGTCCCGCCTTTTACAACACCTGACAAGATCTCAGATCGATCGCTTTTCACTTTCTCTAATATATTTACATATACTTCAACAACTTTGTACAATTATTTTCTGTTCCTTGTTCCCTGTGGCATACCCCTATTCTGCCAAGGCAAGGTTGGAAGGACCATTGATTCTGTTCTGTGCTATTAAGCATAGCGAAACAATAACTTATTGAAATCTGAGCTATTATAATTTCATAAATGAAAGCAATAATATGATTATGCTTAAACATTTCAACAATGTAACAATTATACCTCTCAGTTCCTTCTTATTTTTACACTGCAAAACTATCTTTCATAAAATATGTCAGTAATACTTCTCTTTCCTACATCACCAGCCATTGTAGTGTGCTGTTTTAAAAAGTAAGTGAAATATAAAGCTAAAAGTTTCTTTGTGCTGATAAATGTATTTTATAGAAAATAGAAAGCAATCTAGAAAAAACAAATCAGTCATCCAATGATGACATAAAAGTCTCCTTGTAAATATATTATTTGTAACACATGTTTACTTAGTATATGTAAAACAAAATGAACACATTTTACCTATAGATGTTAATTTCATTTTTGTAATAGTAAAAAGAGCTTTGCTTTCTGTTTTCCTTTTCAGTGTTCTTTCTTAAATTGCCTGAAAATACTGCCTGGCAGAAGTGATCTGACTAATATGGTAATTTAGAAGACCATTGCTGAGTGCCCTCAGCCACGCAAGTCACAGGTTCTTGGTTATCCTGTTACCCGCACAATGGAGAGTCTATAATGGAAGTGACAACACATCATTAACTACAGCACTGCTTGTGGGCAGTGATATAAATATCATTACAGATTAAAGACCTCTGCAAGAATTCAGTCAAGTAGGATTAGCAAATAAACTATTAGATCTGAAGATTAAATTATAAGAGACGAAGACAGAATGCCTGCTGATTCTCAGTCTCATTTGATTCCCAGAGTGGCAACAATTATTCTTAGTTTGCAGAGTACCTCATAAGAGGGCAGCTGAAAGGGATGAAAGAAAAACATAAGATCAGGAATGGTGATAAGGAAATAAGAGGAAAGCTTTGAGTTCCATGGGTTTCAGCTGAGCCTCTAGCCCTTCAAGTACTTTACAAAAGCCAAAGTTTCAGATCCCTCAAGTGCTCTCATTATCTACCTATTTTCCTGGGAAACATTTTTACAGATTTGGGTCTTTTGGGCTGGAAGACTTTGTAAGATCTTCCCATCAGTGCCATAGGCTTTGAAGACTGCAGTAATAGTTACGAGAATCTCAGAGTGACAATTTGAGTGGATGTTTGCCAGAGTGTGTGCTTGAGAATATAAGAATAAAAGCATGTGCTATCATACGAATATTATGTCTTTGAGAGATGGTTGCATAAATGATGGCTGACCCTAGTGTCTGCAAGAGCTTGGATTATGAGTGTCCCTTAGAAGTTTATGTGGAAGAAGCATGGTGCTTGGCATGGCATTATGAGGAGGAGGCGGGCCCTTCAAGAAGTGGTGTGCAGTGGCAGGCTTTGAGGCCATTGGGAGCTGCCCTTGAAAGTGACAGTGGGACACCTGTCATTGCCTTTTCTCTCTCACTTCCCTGCCATAAGATGGGCTAGTTTGCTGTACTGTGTGGCTCCACTGTGATGTCCTGAGCTATGGGAGGTTCAGAACACCTGGGCCACCCAGTCACACACTAAACCCTCTCAAGTTCTGAGAGAAAATAAAACATGTACTCCTTATAAGTTGATGATCTAGGTCCTTTTATTACGTGACCATAAGCAAGCTTTCTATATGAGAAAGTGGCCCCTCAGCAGGCCCTGTCTCCTGGTTTGGACTGGTACTTCTTGGCCATCAGACGGAGAAAAAAAAATTTATTTTATTTATGTACCATTAAGCTTTTAGTACTTTGGTAGCCATCTGAGCTGTAATTTAGCAAACCAACTAAGTCAGTATATAATCCTGGCTATTGACATCCACATGAAAGTACTAGTGAATATGTGTGAGTTTTCTCTGAAGAAATACTTTTTATGTGAGTTTCAGTTTCCATATTCATTGATGTTACTTTTATGGACATCAATAGTAATGTAAGCAATGACATTTTTATTTTATTTATTTTTTATTTTTTTATTTTTTAAGGCAATGACATTTTGATCATATTATTGCAAGACAAAACTAAACCTCTTCTGTATCCATGTTAATTTTTACATGCTTTTACTGCAGTAGAAAATTTATTAGCTTCTATTTTGTTTCACTTTTGCTTTACTTGCTTAATTTCCACCTGTTCCTACATCACGCCATAATACAGCCACCTCTGTGAACAAGGCAAGTAGCTGCATAGAGAAATACACTTAATCATGTTTTGCATTTCTTTCTGAAATTACCTAGGTAATGAAAGTGTGCACACAGCATAACTGTAGGCAAGAGCTCAAGGCCAACTTTGCATTCTTTGAAATGAGGCACACACTGGTACACTGGTGAAAGAGTTGGCAGAAAGTATTCTGCAGGATAGTTAGCAGCTTCTTGAAGTTATCTCTTTCCAAAAAAAGGGAATTGAAAGCCATACCGAGAACCGTGGAAGGCTTTGTATAGAAATATGGGTGGGTGGGCAAACTAAAATGTAGGCCTACAGAATAACATTTTTTTTTCTCAAAGAGAGAGAAAAGATAGTGAAAAAATTGATGTAAGTGATTTTCCCGCCCAAATCCATAGTAGTGACAAAGTTGGTGATAACACATCTCATTGGAAAGTGTAGTATGATCCAGGAACGAAACTGTTGATTATGGTAAGTACTAAATAAGTGGTAAGAAGACTAATTAGCATGAACCAACTAATAAATGTTTAAAAAATTATTAAAATGAGTGAAAACAATGAGGTACCTCACAGTAGTCTAGCACTGGTAAGAACAAGAAATCAAAGATAACTCTAACGGGATGACTAGTCACATTCAATATTAAATACAGTGCAAAGGGATAGGAAGAGAATAAGTGATATCTATTCAGTGTGTTAAAATTTTAGGAAGAATTCAAGTAAGTTCATTGGAGACAGAAGGTGTGAATTATTGTACACAGAGGATATTAAAACAATGCTCTCCATACCTCAGGCAATAAAAATCAACAAAAATCTGCATGGAAATGCATCCTTCACATGCATTTTGTCCTAAATAACATCAAGTACAAGGCATACGAAGGAGCTTTAAAAAGATATTCCTTTTCAAAGAGAAACCCAGGATGGTATCACACACAGTAGAAGTGCTCCTGAAAACATGGGAGAAAAAAAGTGAATTTGGAAAGATTTTTTTTTTCTCTATAGATAAGGAAAATATCTCTTACTAAATTTGAAACTTAAAAGTTGAATTTGTTGATAGGTTACTAAGTGACACTGAGGGAATCACCTAATCTTAAGAGTGAATATTTTATGTTCTACCAGGAAAACACTAATTTTTGCAGAAGAAGTCTAACATACATTTTCAAATTGAATGCATCTTTTTATTATTTTAAACAAAATCATTAAATTGAGTTAGTACCTTAGTGACTTTTTAAATAAACATACATTTTGCATGTTGTTATAAAGTTCTAAGTAATATTTTTCAGTGAGAATATTTACAAAATATTCCTTAAAGCTTAAAATGAAAACAATTTTCCTTACATATGATGATAAACCTCTATTTAAAATAGTATCTCTTTAAAATGAGTTGCTGAAAATTTGTCAGAAAATCAGGTGACCTAACTCCTGTGTCAAGCAAATATCTACTGCCAGTGAAGGAAGGTGAGCAGGATAAAAACAAATGTGATGGTAAAATCTGCAATTTGGGTTTTCTTCAAGTTTTTCTTATGTACATCGAGAATTCTTCAGGTTATTACAGTTCAGCAGCTTTGGTTGCATTCAGACATGTTGATAAGAGACTGTCCATGGTGCTTCCATGGTTAGCATGTAGTATGTGCGGAGGTTCAAGGCCCATTCAGGTGAAATCTAAGGCTATTGGAACCTCAGTGAAAATTTACAACTATGTGGAGAGCAGATCTTAGAGTTATTATTACTATCTTCTAGAGTAGACAATAGGCAGTAGTGTCTTGCTTGTGTAAAGTTCTGGCAACTCCTGGGTTGGCATGAAGTCCTCTCATGCCTTGAATCTGCTTCATTGCTATATTTACTGATTTGAGTAATCACTGGCAGGAACTACAGGAATGTTCAGTCTTCCTTCACTTTCTCCAAGCCTAAAGTCTACTCTTGAAAGCCACTTAAGAGTAGGAGCCCCTGGGGTGAACATTATATAATGAAATGCTTCTTCATTTGAAGATACCTGAACTACTTAAAATGGGAAGTGGGTTCTTCAGTTGTTGACCCTAGGTGACAAAAAAACACTCAGAAAGTTTGTTATATCCTCCATGGCATCTTGACTACAGTATAGTATTTAATTATCATTCAGATACTAACCTACGTCTTGCTAAGAAGGCAATCTATAGATTTGGTTGACCTGCACAAGCAGAAGAGTTTTCTTTAATCAAAGATGATTACTCTACAAGATGTAAGTGGGTTTCATCTAATCCACTAAAGCTCTTGAGAACAAAAAGTAAGATTTTCTAGAAAAAATATAAATTCGACGTCATACTGCAGGCACTGATTCCTACCTGATAATCTTACTTACCGATCTCTCTACAGATTGAAAGTTTTCTAGCTCCAGGCCAGTCAGATAGCTCAGCAGACTAAAGAATCTACACGGAAGATTGTTGTGATAGAGGATAGCGGAAATGAAACTGCAGACCCTCAGGAATCAAGGGGCTTTCCCATGCTTCATAATGATAATTATCAATTTTATAATTTTAACTTCTATCTGTGAAGAAGGTAAGGTACTGAGAAATTCTTGATATATTTTCACAATTTGTAATAAACCAAATTTCT
This sequence comes from Myocastor coypus, assembly GCA_004027025.1. Taxonomy (NCBI): domain Eukaryota; kingdom Metazoa; phylum Chordata; class Mammalia; order Rodentia; family Myocastoridae; genus Myocastor; species Myocastor coypus. Next base: position 13,420 of record PVJA010039588.1, on the reverse strand, counting down.
CATTCAAGATATAAGACTGGACAAAATAAAATGAGAATGAGCATATGGAAAGGGATTAGCTATGTCACTTGCAATGCTCCTTATAAGAATAGATTGTGTCTGTGACTAGAGATATTAATTTCTTCCCAAAGGGAAGAAAGTACACTGTTGTAAGGAATCATAAAGAACAGACGACATTACAAATAGTAAAAACTTGTTGGCAAGTGTGAAATTTTTTTTCAAAATATACTAAGTACATTGGTAGGCATTTTATTTTTAAAAAGTCTTTTTATGAGTCATCTTTTGATGTTATTTAATTGTTTGTTTTGAAGAACACTTTTAGTTCAGTGCCAACCCATATGTCCATTTTGCTATGGAGGTCATATTAACAAAAGAGTTGTTACTCAGCAAATGTTGCAAATGTATTTCTTTTTTTGTTACTTTTAATGAGAAATAGCAATGTGAAAGTTTCAAAACACTTGAGTAGTACATTTCCAGTATTTGATACAATGCATATTGATTGTTGTCTTCCTATTTGTTATACAGAGCACAGGGTGTAGATATTATAAATTATCTGATCATTATTGGTTTAAATTTTTTCTTCTTCTCATTGAACTAAGAGAAAGTGGCATGTGTGAATTTAAAGCTGTCTGTATTTCCAAACAATGGTTCTATGACTATGAGGGTTTTGTTTGTTTGTTTGCTTTTTTTGTTTGTTTGTTTGCTTGTTTTTGCATTTTCTCTTTCTTTTTCATAGTTTTGTTTGTCTTCAACTATTGGCAAGTCTTTAGCCTCATGTACCTTAATCAGCTTTACAGTCAGTGGGAGAACAACAAAAAACAAAACAAAACCCAAAACAATTAGAAATCAAAGGAAGAGAGCTTTATTTTGGCTGGTAGTGCCAGTGGGTTCAGTTCATGAGTCTTGGGCAGAAAATGCATGACAGATTGACAAGGAAAAGGAAAGAATATCACTTATGGTCAACCGGAGAGAGAAAAGAAGAAAGTCAAGTAGACACCCCGGTGATCTGTCCCTTTTGGCTAGGTCCCATTTCCCAATTCCAGGATTTTGATCTACGTACTGTGTTTAAGATAGAACACTCTGTAAGAATAGAGTTGTGTCATTAGTGTACGTAAGTGGGGTGCTCATCATTTATTTTCTCATAGTAATTCCCCACTGTTGTATGTTTGAGTTCAAACCTTTGTAGTAAATAGAGCACTGCCAACTGGCAGGCTTTGGTCCAATGGTCACAAATGTAGAAAACCCAGAAAGGATGAATTAATTACTTCAGACATGCAAATTTTACACTATGGGAAATGGTCCCTTTGGATAGTGTCCCGCTCAATCTTGTTTTCTGTTAGAATTCTGTTTGCTTTGTTTGTTTTTAATATTGCGTTTACCTCAACCAGTCTGTACCTGGCTCCTGCTTTCTGAGGTCAACATCAGTGTAGACCTTCAAGGAAATCCCTGCACTGTTTTCAGCATGTAGAGCCCTGGGGAAAGTCAGGAGGCAAGTGCTCCTGCACCAGAGCTAAGTCGTAGGTGAAGCATCATGCAGCTTAGACTTTGGCTTTATGGTCTTCAAATTATCTACCCTGACAACTGAGCAAAAGGTCACTCCAAATTTGTGTAATTGCTTTCTTTGTTTTCAGAGTTTTTCCAGAATCTGTGGGAAACATTCTTAGTTCTCCAGTAGATCTTTCTACATGTACTGTATATATTTATATGCATGATTTTAACCATATCACATGTAATTTATATGATATAAAGCCCACAAATATAGGATTTAGACACTAATACTATATATCATATGTTATAAAACATTATTTTATTATACATTATTAAAATGTTGCATGCTTATTACATATGTTATCATATATTATATATTATCACACATAATTTATTATAATTATCACACGATTATATATATATATAATTATAGATATATACTATATATTGTATTCATTACACAACAAAATTTTCCTTTTCCGTTTTAAAAAAAATATAGAACAAATGTTCAGTACACTGCTAGACAAGGTAACATTTTGGTTCACAAAATTTTGCTACAATTTAGAAGTCAGGGAAAGAGTGCTAAGTGCAATTCTGAACAATTATGCAAATAAGCACATGAACTTATTTTCAGGGTCTTATGTCTTTTTTAAAAAATTTCCTTTGGTACCAGAGACTGAACTCAGGACTTGGCACTTGCCAGGCAGGTGCTTACGCAGCTGAGCTGGTTCCTCAGGCTTTCCTCATGCTTTTAGGGTGCAATAACAAAAGCTCATGATCAGCTTCGGTTGAAAAAAGAATAATAGGGACCGGCAAGCTGGTTCAGCGGTCTAAAACGTCCGCTTAGGAAAGCTGAGGCAACAGCAGGGACCATGGTTTGATCGCCGGCACCACAAGCTGCGCCAGCCTCACCCCAAGGCAGACTGAGCCGGCCATAATACAATAAACAAACAAACAAACAAATAAATAAATAAATAAAATGTTGATTTATCATAGTTGTACAGAGTGAGGAATCCAACTTCAAGGTCTTGGCATATTTAGACTCTGGTATAGTTCAATTTTTATTTCATAAATCATAGGTATTTGCTGTAATAATACCACATGTGTGATTAGGTTTCCACACACAAATTTTGAGATCCAGAACATTTATGCCCTTGACGTTAGCTTACCAAAGCACTAAAAGCCCTTATTCAATGTTCTCTCAGCCAAACATAAGGAAAAAAATATATGAGCAAAAGAAAATTTCAAAGAAAAATAAAGGAACTATTCTACACATTAAATGAAGAAGTATTTTTGAAAAACTGGACTATTAAGTAAGAAAATGTTCTTAAATGCAATTCATATACCTACTTTAATAGAGTTTATTGATACATTTAGGGAATTTTAGAAGTACAAATAAGAAAAAGGGAAAGACACACACACAGAGAGAGAGAGAGAGAGAGAGAGAGAGAGAGAGAGAGAGAGAGAGACTGAAACAGAATATTAGACTATTAATCCAAAATGCTTACCTATGCATGAATGAAATTTCCAGCAAAATAGAGGCATAGGAAAGGAATCAGAGTAAAACAAGGGAGAAATACATCAAGAAAATTCCACTTAAGCGAACAATGAAGATTTTAGTAAGCATGGTTGTTAACAAAAAATCCTACAATATTTTATTGTACATGTAAAATAAAGACAATGACATTGTGATTGTCCTTAACATATGAGGAATATTTGATCAGAATAGAATGGCTTAAATTTTATGAACATCCCCAAAGACTAGAATAATGAAATAATGACTTCAATATTTTAAGGGAAATAATTTTCTACTTAGAATTCACCATAAACCAAGTGATCAAAGAATGGAGAAATAATTAAGATAATTGAAAACACAGGCATTGGTAACATTTTTCTCTCATGAACCCCATTATAGATGTTCTTCAATTGCCATAAATGACATGAACATGTTCCAAGTGTGAAAGCCTAAAAGCTTTCAAAAACTGGATTCAATGTAGTAATAGAAACTTGGCAGATTTGCAGTGGATTTGAGAGCAAACCCGATTAAAGCAGGGGGAATAAGGCTCTCAGAATTGAGGTCTCTGGATAAAAAGTGGAAACAGTAATATGCCACACATAGGCACATGTCAAAAATGATGCAGAAGTTTAAAGATAAAATTTTGAAAATCAAGAAAGACACAACAGTATTTAAATAAGAGAAGGCATACATTATGCTAATTTACTCTCAAGAAAAGCAATTGATGTCACCAAAATAATATAAATTTGATTAAATTATATATTGATAGATTAAAAATTATAATGATAAACAGAAAAGCATTCTTTGAAGGCACTAATTATGCATATATATATCAATATTTATGTAAGTTTTATATATATGCATTGTCTACGCACATTTTATAGTCTTGGTTTAAAGTTATATGCTCCTTTATGTTAGTTGTATGAATCTATTGGGTGAAATTTTATTTAGTTGGTTACTTATTTATTATATTTTAGGGACCGGTCTGCAGGGACAGGGTGTTTAGGGTATCACTACTAGGTCGGACTCATAGCGACAGGCCTGTTTACAGCTTCCCAAGTGCTGCCCAATCGCAATTGCCCTCTCATCACACTCCAGGAGCAGGGCCGGCGCAGCAGGCTCAGGGGTCAAACCCCAGGCCCGGCGCCTGCTTGCAGGTACTTTAATCCACCGAGCTATTTGGCTAGCCTTATTGTATGAAATTTTAATCTTTGTTTTCTTCTATAAATTGAAAATATATATTGAATCAAATGCAGAAAGTTAAAATAAACATAAACATATATAACAAAGTTATGTACTACCAGAGATATAGTTTTAAAAAAATTCATTTATAGATAAAACTAGAGGTATGAAATTTTCCTTGATCTATAAATAATAACAATCTAAATGCATTTGTTTCTACTGTACAGATTGATTCAAACTTTCAGGTACACTATTTTTGTGTTAATATGCACTTTGGAGTGTCCTTTGCTTTGTTCTGCTATTACAATGAAATCTTTAGAATGATCCAAAAATATACATACTTAAGCAGCCAGTTAAAGCACAGAACTCTTCTCTACGCAAATATGTATCTCCTCCACAAAGCAGAAACTTACATAATTAATGTAGTATCATAAAATGAGTTAAATAAGTCAATATCAACATTGAAGAAATATAGCAATAAATATAAACATTTAACCTTCTGTGTTCTAGAAATCTTAGTTAAATCTATGCCTCTAGAATTTAGTTGCTAATTTAATTTCATTTACTCGTAAGAAAACTGAACTTTAGTGAATTTAAGGAATGTATACTTTGTCACCATGCAAGTTCAAGTTTAGTCATGCATCTATCCAGGTTTTAATACAATATTTTTGATGGTAGAGAACCTTAGAATTTAATAACATTAAGAAGGAAGTAATGAAGTTACAGTGCTATTTTAAGGAGATGAGTTTATTTTAGATTACAATGATCATAAACAGATATAAAATCATAGTATGTGGTAAGGAAAAAATAAGCATCCCACAGTTATTCCATTAAGAGTAAATATTATGCTATTCTTAGATATGCTTAATAAGGTTATATATTTTTATTCTTATTCTCAAACTACTCTGGTCTTCGAAAAGTTACCTACTTCCAACTGTTCCTTGTATTTTTGCAGGATGTCACAATTTCCTAATTATGTATAAAGAGACGAAAATAGAGTATCACATACAGTCATTTTAAGCAAAATGACTTTTTTCCATTATTGTAAACAAGAGAAAAAGTATCATGGTGGCAAAAAGAATTAAATGTTAGGAAGTAGGGTTAGTTACTGATAACTGCCCAATATATTTACACATCATTGGACGTTCATATAATAAGATGTTTTCACTTTCAATATACTGGTGCAATGGTGTGGAAACAAACTATTGGTACAAAGAAGAAAACATTTTTGCTAAATTAGAGTCATCTAGATTCTTAAATTATGTTGCCTTTCAGTTTTGTAGAGAGTGAAGATACAGGGGAAACTTTGCTAACAGACATTTACTGACATCAGCACACCACTGCTGATTTGAGCCAGTGTTTTCTTAAAATAGTTGAAGAACATTTTTAATAAAAGCCATATCTGTAAAACCTCTAATTCAAGCTACGGAAATTGTGGCTTCGTCATAAATACACCGTAGAAGAATGGTTCCAGAGATTGCTATTTATTCAGAGATACAAATTATTCTAAAAATAACAATGTGCTTAAGTGAGAGCCGCAACTGTGCAAAGGTTCTGGTGGAAACCATGATGAACAGTCCTAACAGGAAGACACTATGGAGAAATGTTACATCTTTCTAGCACCCCACCCCACCCTGGACTTTGCTCCTGTTATATATTTGCTGCTGAGATAGGGTAAAGCCATTCACTCCCTTCAAGTTCTGTTTAAAACTCCATCATGTATTCTGTCTAAGCCAGTGTAGAAAATCCTCTATCCCTCTGAAAATAGTTAGTACTTAGGTTCTTTAATGCCCATCACATTGTGTATTTTCAGCCTTGAGTAGCTGTTATTTTTGTGTGTCATGCATCTCCCTTCAGGGATGATTCTGTGGGAACACTGGGCAGGTGTGACCATCACTGCAGTGTGCCCAGTCACCAAACACAGCTACAAGGAAGAATGTCCTAAGTAGAAATGCAGATGAATGATAGTCACTGCATAATTTTTTTGAAAGAACCTAGTCCACTTACATTTTAAAGAGAGTTTCTGCAAAATCAGAGCCATTACTTATATGTTTAGGGAGGAATGGATTTGAGAGTTTTAGTTTTTAAGAGATTTTCTTAGAAGCCGGGCGTGGTGGTGCACGCCTGTAATCCCAGCACTTGGCAGGCTGAAGCAGGAGGATCAGTGCGAGTTCGACACCAGCCTGGTCTACAAAAGTGAGCCTAAGGCCAGCCTGAACTGCATAGCGAGACCCTGTTTCGAAAAGACAAAAAAAAAAACAAAACAAAACAAACCACAACAACAACAACAACAAAAAACGATCTTAGAGAGCTAGGAATAAAATTCCCCTTGCTTGGACTCCTACTTCATTATTGAATGTATCAGTGCATGTGTACATGCTGACTACCGAAAGGTGAGAAATAGCTTCAAGGACTTCCTTTCTGCTAAGTAAGTTATTGGTGGCGTTAGATCTATTCAAAGAGAACATTACCTAATGCCCCCTCGGAGAGAAGAGACACCTTGAGGAATAAAGGAAATGACATTGAGGAGACTTCCAGAGGCCCGCTGATAGAAGACACTGATGGGCCCTGGAAAAGCAAGAGGAGTGCAGAATCCAGTGGCAATTCTGGAAGAGAACCACATAGAATGTAGATTTTTAATTGTTTCTGGTATATGGCTTTCAGAAAGAAGCTCACTGACATAAGCAAAAAGTAAAAGACCGCTGAAGATGACTTCCGAAGATGAAAAATACGTCCCAAAACAAGTGAATCCTTGTGTGCCAGTGCAAATCAATCATTGCCAAAATGCCTTGGCTACATGGGTGAAGTAAGAGAGAAAGAACTACTTTTCTGTTTAGGTTAATTAGAGCTGTTGTTACTTTACTTTGCTCCTATAAATATGAGCCATATAAATAGATACAAGGTCCAGCCTGATGGCTCAGTGAATTAAAGTGTCTGCTTATGCAACACGGGGGCTGGGCAGGCAACCCCTGGCATGTCATGTCGCCCCACCTCACCCCCACCTGGGGTGCAGTTGGATGGGGAATGTGACAAGGCATGGTGGTGCTTGCATGACGGTGCGTATTACAGGTGAAAAACACTTGAGAGGCTGCAAAACAGGAGGGTCATGATGAGTGCAATGTGTATAGTGAGACCTTGTAGATCCTGTACTAAATACAAAAGTAACTAAGCTAACTAAATAAAATATAGATAATAACACATTTTGCTTTATTTTTTTCTTCGTGATATAAAATTCATCTCAAGTATGAATCTGAGAACGTCAAAATGAAATAGGTAGCAGGAAAAAAGATCTCACAAGCATGAAATATGCTACATTTTGAAAGAAATAAATCAGTCCGAGAGACTATTTTAAGCAGAATCATTATTAAAACTTTGAAGAGAATAGATTCTTAAATTTCTCCAGCACAGTTCAATGTAAGATTAATGAGCTGTAGATTACGACAAAGAGATTATGACTGTTCAAATAAACAAACTCAAAGGAGACAGGACTATCAGTTCAGACATAAAACATAATGAAATTATAAAATAAATAGATATCTTACATGAATTATTTTATAACTCAAAGACGATAAAACGAAATACTAATTAATATGACCTAAACTATATAAAAGTCAACAAGGTAGAAATTGTGTACACTATAAGACACTAATGATTTTTAAAATCTTTCTAATATGAGGACTTGAATATGCATGCAGGATAGGCCACACTGGTTAAGAAATAGCAGAATTTATACATAACTTTGTAAAAATATTGCACATCTAGACCCTTAAAAGTAATGCCTACACATATCTACTAAAAATACTAACACCCCTCAAAAGTGAATCAGCTTTAAACTCTGTGACAGCAGGAATAGTAACAGTAATACAGATTATGAAATAAAACTTCTAGAGACAATAACTGTGCTTCTTTACATTTATAAAGGCTAAAATAAAGGAAGAGTACATAATATCTTTTTTTTTGGAAGAGTACATAATTTCAAAAAATTATCAGAAAGCAAGATGTAATAAAATACTCTACCTAATTTTTTCTTAAAAATACAAGCATTCAGTGATGCACTGCAAATAGCAGACAATATTTTAAATCTGATATTTTAGAATGTTACTCTCTGAGCAAAATTCCCTGTTTCAAGAACTGGACGGAGCTGGTGAGTTGGCTCAATGGTCTAGAACACCTGGTTAGGCAAGCTTAGGCAACTTCAGGGCCCATGATTTGATCCCTGGCACCACATGCTGTGCTAGATCCACCCCCAGGGCAAGTTGAGCTGGTAACAAAAAAATAACAATAATAAATAATAATAAGAAGAAGAACTGGGCTTAGTGATCTATGCTTACAGGACTGGGTATTTGACAGCTGAGCTGAAATGGTAACTTAAGCCCATCAACTTAACAACAACCTACTGTAATCCCAGCACTAGGGAAGCGGAAAGCAGGAGGATTGCTTTGAATTCAATCTGTGTATTGAGACCCTGTAAATTCTGTACTAAATACATAAAAAAAAGAACAGCCTAGACAATATAGCAAGACCCTATCTCAGAGTGCCACCAACAACAAAGACTGAGAAAAATAATATAGCTAGTTTAAAGAGGTAAGAAAAATTCATGTTCAAGGGCCAGCAAAATAGCTCAGTGGGCTAACAGTCTGCTCAGGCAAATGCAGGGACCAAGATTCAATCCCTTGCACCACATGTGTGCTGGCCCCAGCTCCTGGACATGCTGAGATGGTAAGCTGTAATCTCAGAGCTGGGGAGGCTGAAAACAGGAGGATCATTGCAAATCCAGCTATGTAGTGAGACCTTGCACAAATATATATGTATGTATATATCAGTAACAAATTCACTTACATATCCAGAACAATGGTAGGTTTTTTACTTAATATTATCAATGACAATATCAAATTATACTTATACTTTATTTAATAAGAAGAAACTCAACAGAGAAGAAAGAAGCATAAGAATTATATCTGTAGAAAACCAAAAGCAAAAATAGAACTCAACTAATACTTAAAACAAAGTACAGCAAAAAAGTCAAATTTTGTTAAAGATACTTAAGATATAATGATGCTTCAAATAAATTATATCAAAATATCAATTATCAAGAACATCTACACACACCAAATACTTACAAAATATTAAGAACCATTTATTTAGATTATAACATCCATGGTGTTCATTGTTTTCTATACTTTTGCATTTTTTAAAATCCAAAGAACACAATTTGCTTTTATAATCAGTGTTTTTTACAGAAAAGTGTGTTTTGTTCCTTGAATGTACACTTATGAACACATTCATTATCATGACAGATCTAAAATTTTTATTCCTAACCAAATTAAATGATCAGTATTACTGCTTAATTAATTGTGACTATTTAGAATAGAGGCTGATAATAAGCAAGGTATGCTTCCAGCATCTCAATTAAAACAAACGTGTTAGATTATGTCTCAGTTACTCTTCTCTCATTGCTGGGACAAATATCTGACACTAAAAATGAAGGATGGAAAGGCTTATTTAGCTCAGGGTTCCTGGAGGTTTCAGTCCATACTCAGCTGACTCCAAGGCAAAGCAGCAGATTGCAGAGAGCATCAATTCAGGGTGACAAAGGCCAAGAGGGAAGGGAGGAGTAACAGCAACTCAAGCAGCTAATTTCTTTTCCTTCCTTTCACTGAAATACATATTACCTGCCCCAGGGTAGGTGCAACACCCACACCCAAAATAATCACAAACTCCAGAAGCTTCCCCTTGACTGTGTGAGGCCTTGGAGGGCCACCTATCCACAAACCAAAACAGACTGTTACTGCATTATTGTTTTGTTTCATATTTTGAAAAGTAAAAACAAAATACCAGAATCAAAGACAAAAACAGAATAAGGTACAACAATATATATGTTACAAATTTTCAACGCAAGAATAGCTTATTAACAATGGGAGATATGTTATCTATTTTTGTTGTCAAATCTGATGCTCAGATTAACAGACACAGTTATATAAGACTGGACATATGCGCCAGGAATGGTGGCGCATGCCTGTAATCCCAGCACTTGGGAGGCTGAGGCAGGAGGATCAGTGTGAGTTCAAGACCAGCCTCCAGCCTGGGCTACAAAAGTGAGCTCAAGTCCAGCCTGAACTGCATAGCAAGACCCTATCACAAAAAGAAAAACAAAACAAAACAAAAAAAACAACAACAATAAAAAAGCTAGACATATGATTGTGAATTACCACTTACTTTAAAGAAGTCTTAAATTTTTATTCTCGTCTCTCTTATTCCCTTTTTTAAACTTTTAAAAATTATTTTAAAGAGAGTTATTAACAGTTGATATGACATTAGAAACAGTACACATTTAGAAGACCAAGAAAGATGATCTCAAGCATGGTTTTTGTATTGCACATTGCTGTCCTTGATGTAGTTGCTCAGATCACACGTATTGACATTCTGATTTCTCCACACAGACCATCAAGTCAAGAAGAACATGGACTACTCCAAGTCTTGAAAGAAAACAATTCCAACCTAGACTTATATACCCTGCAAAACTATCTTTCAAGTTACATGAAGTGAAATACTTCCACAACAACCAACAACTAAAAATTTTTATATGATCAAGTATCAGAGTAATACAAGATATTCTACAGAGTAGAAAAAAAGATAGTCTAGAAAGTAACAAAATGACCACAACTATAAAAATGAGAATGTAAAGAATCTACCAAATAGGGCAAACAAATGAACACAGGAGAAAAGTAGGTAACCAATAGCAGGAAAATATCATGACAAACATAAATCAATATATATCAGTTATTACCATCAATGAAGATGGATTCAATCCACCAATTAAAAGAAATAGATTGGCAGAGTGGATTAAGAAACAAAACCAAACAATATGCTATATAAAAGAAACATATTTAACTCATAAAGAAATTCATAGGCTGAAAGTCAAAGGATGGAAAACAGTACTACATGCCCCAGGATCTAAGAAAATAGCAGGGGTAGCAATCCTGTTTGCAGGCACTCTCAACTTCAAACCTAGAATGATCAAATGAAATAAAGAAGGCCACTACATACTGGTTAGAAGAAAAACTCAAGAGGAAGAGATAACAGTCATAAATATGTATGTACCAAATATAAGAGCGCCCAACTATACAAGAAGTGTATCTTGAGCTGGGCGTGGCGGTGCACGCCTGTAATCCCAGCACTCAGGAGGCTGAGGCAGGAGGATTGGTGTGAGTTCAACACCAGCCTGGGCTACAAAAGTGAGCTCAAGGCCAGCCTGAACTGCATAGCGAGACCCTGTCTCAAATCATGGACCTTGGAACTAGGCACTGCTGTGTCCACAAAGATGAAAACATTAATAGACTCTGGGTACATTTGTTTGCTTTGTTTATCTTCAGGGATAGGAAATTAAACTCAAGATGAGAGAAGAGAAATCCAAGTTCTGAAAATCCAGATGCTGATCCTGACTTTCTGGGTGAAAGGAACAGGCAGGATTATCAACCTCAGTATAAATAGAAGACCTGCAGAACTCTAGCACAGAACACACCACAGAACTGGAGAAGGACTCTGCTTTGGGTCACTCTGCCAGTGGCTCTGAGGCAACTTGGGTGACTCACGTAGGAGACCTCTGTGGTCAGCATAAAAGAGTGAGAAACTAAGCCTGCCTGTAAAAGAGCCCGCCATGCATGAGTAGAGAACACGGATGTTTGGATAATGGAAGCGAATTCCGCACAGGTCTGTATAAAACATCAGAAACAGGTTGAAAAAGCATTGTGATAACTAAGCATAAAACTGAATCAATGTAAGTTCCTTCACGTTTTCTGTAGCTGGCCAAGACTTCCTCAATAGAATTAGAATAATAGCAGTCATTTCTTTCACTTCAGCTCATCTCTGCTTGTATCTGTGACTGTCACCACTCAGCCCCATGTGACCTCAGGAGAGAGTGGACCTCACTAAATGTGCTCATGAAGGTCAACACTGTTAAACTGTCACATTTTTATTTATAACACTATACTTAATATGTTGAAATTCATCATTTCTATAAATGTACTTTATTAAGATACTTTCTTTGTGAAAATTTGAATATTAGCTTTAGGATAGCTGCAATTGACTGTTCTTCGACCTAGATTCCACTTAATAACTTTAGCTACACAGTTATCTAAGAACACAATCTGAGTGTTCAAATGGTATGGCGTCTTGGCCTACATCTAGGGATAAGTAGGTAGAAATAGGATGTGTATGGAGTATGTTTTTATAGTTTCCTAATGAGTGAAACATTTCTTAAAAAATATAAAATGCTCCTATAAAAGGCAAGGAAAGTGCATACGTAACGGAAGAACTTTGAAACACCAAGTGAATGTCTAACTAACAGAATAACACAGGGCAACATATCCACATCAAACAACCAATGACTGCTTGGAAAATGAGATTTTATTGACTACCATGGCTTCTTGATGTTCTATTGAAACTTTTAAAACTTAGGAACATAAAAAGTGACCTTCCATGTGACCATTAGTGCTTATAAAAAAAGGAGCTGTAGAACTGTAGAAATTCAAAGAAGTTCTGTGAAATAAATTACCTAGTTTTGAGCAATTGTATGTGTCTTTAATAATTCCTTTATTCTCTCATTTGCAACCTTTAAGTACCTTTCCTTTTCAAGGGTAAACCTAGAGATGATAATAAAATAAGAAAATTTGAGTCACCTTTTAATTTCATTGACTCTTTTTATACATTTTTTCCCACTGCTGGCTATTTTAAAAAGCATTCAAAACTATTGTCACATTTCTCAGTTGGAATGAATAGATGCATTGTAATTTATAAAAGGAAACTTTCCTCCTCCGTGAACAATCATACCCCATTGTTCATAATATTTATAATCATGTGTGGTTATGTACAAAAAAATCTTGAAAACTAGTGCTTTGCTTGTGTTATTTAAAGCTTCCAATTTTCCGCAGCTTATTAAAATCAAGGCTAAATAATTCCAGTGAGCAAAGTCTTAAAGATTTAGTTGCATTGTCACAGGCCTAAGAATAAATTAAACTGCAAACCTTGAACTTGGGAGACATTTAAATGATCAAACTAGAGCATTAATGCAGGATAAACCTAATCGTAGCAGCACAGGAATGAGGCTTTACTAGCAAGTCTCTCTCAAGAATCAATAATGTTTCTGAACAATATTAAGTGGTGTGCTTAACAGTCCAGCGATTAAAATACTTAACCAGACTGTCTTAGAGAAAAAATTTGGTCACCTTGGATAGA
>PVJA010039587.1:0-19054 GCA_004027025.1 Myocastor coypus | reverse complement strand
AAAAAAAAAAAAAAAAAAAGAGTACTTCCTGGCAAGTGCAAGGTCATGAGCTCGAATCCTAGTCCCACAAAACAAACAAACAAAAAGGCCATGCAGCCATCAGAACTATCTAATCTCAGAACATTGGATTTCCAAAAGAGAAACCCATGCACATTACAGGCACTGCCCATTTCCCTGTTCCCCTCTTCCCTGGAAACACCTAATCTGTTTTCTTGTCTGTAGATTAGCTGATTCGGGATATCTCATATCAAATGTAATAAGATACCCTGCAGTCTCTCTCTCACTAGATAATATTCTCATGGTTTATCAAAATTATATCCTATATCTGTATCTTATTGCTTTTCTTACCCTTAATTTTTATTTTGGTAAAATGTACTATTATAACAATTTTAAAATATACAGTCCGGGGCTACAGGGATATCACTCAGCTGCATGGGGCTTGCCTGGCAAGCATAAAGTCCTGAGTTTGATTCCCAGTACACCACATATGCATGTGTACACACACACACACACACACACACACACACACATGGTCTAGTGGCATGAGGTGCATTCGTAGCACTATTCAACCATTCCCATCATTCATCTCTAGAACCTTTTTCTTTTTTTTGTCCTTTTGAGGCAGGGTCTTGCTGTGCAGTTCAAGCTGGCCTTGGGCTCACTTTTGTAGCCCAGGCTGGTCTTGAACTCGCACCAATCCTTCTGCCTCAGCCTCCCAAGTGCTGGGATCATCTCCAGAACTTTTTAATCATTCCAACTGAAACTTTGGACATTGAACAATATCCACCCCACTCCCACCTACTTCCAGATCATCTCTATTCTGCTTTTCTTTTCCTTTTTTTTCATTTCTCTCTCTCTCTCTCTCTCTCTCTCTCTCTCTCTCTCTCTCTCTCTCTCTCTCTGTTATGGCTGGCTCAGCCTGCCCTGGGGTGGGGGGTTGGTGCAGTATGTGGTGCCAGGGATTGAACTGCAATCCCTGAGGCTGCCTAAGTTTTCCTAAGCAGGCGCTTTAGACAGCTGAGCCATCATGCCTGCCCTCTATTCTGCTTTCTGACTCTACGAATTTCCCCATTCTGGGCACCACATATGAGTAGAATTATGCAATATTTATCTTCCTGTGGCTGGTTTAATTCACTGAGCACAATGTTCATCCATGTTGTTACATATGTTAGAATGTCCTTCCTTTTTATGGACGAGTAATATTCCATTACATGGATATGCCACATTTTATTTATTCAGCAAAATGTACGATTGTTTACATTTTGACTTTGAGATGCTGCTGCTATAAATATTTGCACGCATGTTTTTGTGTGAGTGTATGCTTTCAATTCTCTTGGGTCATAGAAAATACTTAAATAGGACTATAGAGGAATTTGATAATTAACAAGCATTAATCAAATATAGATTGTTTGACCACCACTGAGGGATGGGCAATGACCATGTGTCTCTCCATATGAGGGGCTGACGAGAAAGTCCTCTCTTCTTCACTATCTTTTTAAAATCTGTATTTTGTACAGGGTCTCACTACACAGCTTGGACTGGCAGTGATTCTCCTGTTTGCAGCCTCCCCAGTGCTGGGATTACAGACGTGTGCCACCACGCCCAGACTCAAGTCCTCACTGCTGATTAAGGATATTTGCATCACGTTTGGTGAAGCCATGAAGCTGTTAGAGCTGTGCTGTGGATGTTTAAGTGTCTATGGAGGGGCGAGCAGGGATGCCAGAGGGGTGGTGGCTACACGAAGCTCCGGGATCCAAACACCTCCTCTGCGCTCCAGCTTTTAGGGCTTGGGGCTCCACAAACACATCTGGCTCCCTGCTAAATGCCAGTGAGGAGGCTGGTCTTGGAGGGAAACTGGTGAACAAGAGATGTACTCACCCTGGTGATTCCAGGACCCAGCTTTTCCTCCAAAACCAAAACCAAAACCAAAACCAAAAAACAAAACTGCTGTACTGTCTTGGGTATACTAGAGTGAGCTGGCTGTGGTGTCACCTGCTTCATTCCTTACAAGTTCAGATCCCTTCAGGGTTCCAAAGTCCTCACTCTGAGCTCCTGAGGTATTGGTAAAGCTGGTAGCCCTGTCAGTGCTATCTCCATGGAACCGCACGCTCCTTTCTTCTTTTTCTATTTTCCAATATCTACTTAACTAATCTTCATTAAATTCTATCTGTTAAAATAATGTACAAGTTCTGTGTTCCAGACTGCACTGTAACAGTGCATGTGGAAAGCACCAGTCACACACAGTCTTGAGTCCAGCCTGAACCCTCAGGTGGTGATAAAGCTACGGACTGAGTGTGTGTACTTCCCACCTAACCCAGATTCACACACTGAAGTCCTCACCTCCAGTATGATGGGAGGTGGGGCTTGGGGAGTGAGCACAGCCCTTATGAATGAAATTGGTGTCCTTATAAAAGTGAGCCCAGATCACATCCCCTCTCTTCCTCAGCTACAGAGGTGGCAGCCATTACAACTTGGCACCATGGCAGCCCTCGGAACCCTTGTGAAGCCCAAGATCATCAAAAAGAGGACCAAGAAGTTCATCCGGCCCCAGTCAGACCGATACGTCAAAATTCAGTGCAACTGGCAGAAAGCCAGAGGCATCCACAACAGGGTGTGGAGAAGGTTCAAGGGCCCGATTGTGATGCTCAACACAGGTTGTGGAAGTAATAGAAAGAGAAAGCACACGCTGGCCAGCAGCTTCCAGAAGTTCCTGGTGCACCACGCTAAGGAGCTGGAAGTGCTGTTGATGTGCAGAGATTGCTCACAACGTCTACTCTAAGAACCACAAGGCCATTGTGGAAAGAGCAGCCCAGCTAGCTGTCGGGGTCACCAATCCCAATGCCAGGCTGCATGGTAAAGAAATGAGTAGACGGCCTGTATGCATGTTTATCTGTGCTTCAGTGAAACCACAGAAACTGGAAAAAAAAAAAAAAAAAAAGCCAGCCCAGAATACGCTCGCTTTTTCTGCCTTAAAAGGCTGCCCATAAATAGAGGACACTGAACCCTGCAGGAAACTTCATCCAGGACTTGTCAGCCCTCAGAACTGTGAAGGATAAATGTCAATTGTTTACAAACCACTCGGTCCATGGTTCTTATTGTAACAGCCTAAAATTGATAATATACTGCAGACATAGATCTACAATATTTTAAATGCTTACCCATTTTCCAAGCAGAGCTCTTCTTTCTTCAAAAACCTGCAGTAAGAGAATGAGTGATTTCATATATTAGGGTTCATAATATCCATTTCCAAGAACAACCTCACTAAAAATCGGTAAAGTCACTGTACCAACTGCATATGAAGCTAAAGGTCTCATTCCTGAGACAATACTTATTCCTCAGTACAAGTTCTCTAGTCTCCATCTGTCTGTCTATACGTCCGTCTAGATCTGTCTCTGTCTGCCTCTCTTCTCTCCCGCTCCAGTTTTTCCATGTCGAATAATATAATCCATAAGATCATGAGATAGGAAATAATTCTTATTAGAAAAAAAGAACAAAAGTAATGTAAAAAATGAATCTTCAAATTTGGAAGGAGATGAAAATCTAACTAGAAAAAAAAAAAAAAAACCCAGGAGAATAGAGTTTCCCTCTACAATGTCTAATGTCACACATGAATAATGTGAGAATTCATAGGACTTAGGAGTGAATGGCTCTGTGGTCGCATCTCAGCGTATGCACATCTACGTGGGTGTCCAGGGGCTTCCGCATTTGTACCATTAGTAATTTGCGCGCTCCTCTGGGCTGGAGACGGAGGCTTCAGCTGTCTGGGTGTGTTCTAACAGACTATTTGGGACAGAAACTGTGTATCACTGATCATGACATTTCCAGAGCAGAGCGCTCTATGTTGTCACGTGTTACAAGTACCCGGATGTCCAGTTTGGTGAGGTTGTGGAGATAAATATCCTCGTGAATGTAGAAGCAGGGCAGGGATGTGTTGGTGTTGGTGAGTAGGCGTTTTTCTGAGCATTAGCGCACAAACAAGTGAGATAGGGAAAACGAACGTGGGTCTCTTTGGCAGAGGAGGAGTTCTGAAGAGAGTAATGAACATATGTGATGTCTCTCTCGCTCCAACACAGGCCCCTCTGCCAGCTTTCCAGTGGGGAGCCATGCTTTTCCCTTCCTTGGGGTGCTGCCGAAATCCTCCAGTTCTGCAGGAACACTCCTGCTTGGAGAGGCGGTGCAGCCCTATTTCTTCCCTTTTTGTGGAGGAGGATGAGAAGCTGGCTTTGCGAACACTTTTTTTTCCTCTTCTTTCCATTTCAGGCTCAAAGTCTGAATGCCAAGAACATATGAAATGGGAACTAAAAACCTGCTGTAGGCACAGCCTCAGGACCAGCGAGAGGTGGAGTTTGTCCTGCCCGGAAAAACTCGTCCCTTCCAGCCAGGAACTCGTACACATCAGGGAAGAGGACCCTCCTGGCCTCTGCTACCTGGGGTACCAGAACCCTCACATAATGGCAATTGATAAGACGTTCATATGACAATAGAAGAGACGCTATGGAATCCAGGAAAAAAAAAAAAAAAAAAAAAAAAAAAACCCTGGGTTTAAAATACAACGGGGAGATCAAAAACTACAGTAAACTGGGCCAGCCAAATAACTCATCGGATTAAAGCGCCTGCCTAGGTGGAGGCAATGACCGGCAGGCACGGGTTCCATCCTTGGCATTCTGGCAGGCCCTGCACCCGGGGCTTGGTGAGACTGGGCGAGGTGGCATGTGCCTGGAATCCCAGCACTTGCTAGACTGAATACAGGAGAATCAATATGAGTACGATCTACGCAATGAGACCCTATAGACTCAAAAAAAAAAAAAAAAAAAAAAAAAAAAAAAAAAAAAAAAAAAAAAAAAAAAAAAAAAAAAAAAAAAAAAAAGCAAAAAAAAAAGCTACAGTATCTTTTTTTTTTTTTTTTAATTTAAACTTATTAGGAGCCAGGGAGATAGCTCCGTGGCACAAGTGCCTTCCTGGCAATTGCAAGTTTGTGAGTTCAAACCCCAGCCCCGCAAAAATAAATAAATAAATAAATAAATTTGTTGCAGTGAGAGACATTGCCATGAATGGTGGTATAAGTGTGTCTGAAGGGGAATATTTTTGCTATTTTGAGAGGATTAATGACAGTTTGTCTTCTACTATAGACAATATTTTATTTAAATATTCACTGTATTTTTTTACTTGCCCTTCAATGAGCAACCACTTACAGCAATTTTTGTCAAATAAAAATGGGACTGTGGGCTGAGGAGATAGCTCAGCAGTCTAAGTGCCTGCCTGGCAAATACAAGGACTCAAGTTTGATCCCTGGTACCACATGCCGTGCCAGCCCCAGAACACTGGGGGTACCGTGCAGGCCACTGACACCACGTGTGGTGATGCACACCTGTAATCCCAGCACTGGGAAGGCTGAGAGAGGAAGGTTCTCTACAACCCCAAACTGTGTAGCGAGATCCTATATCAAATAAATAAATAAATAAATAAATAAATAAATAAATAAATAACCATTTGTCCTTAACCACTGAATATGCAGGATCTGGCACTGTGTGACTTCTGTCAAAGTCAAAATGACCAGGAAAGGGAAATGATTTGACTCAGTTGAGGACATCAGGGCAGCCAGGACAGGACAACTGAAGGCGCTGGAAATAGAGGACTCCTGAGCTGCTTTGGAAAGTGGCTAGAAGGAAGTGTGTTCGAAGTGAGGGGGAGGTCACTGTCAGGGACTCATGACAATGTGGCTTTTATTAAACTTTAAAAAACTGAATGCTCACCTTATGCTCTGAACACATGTTGTGTCGCCTGATCTTCTCTCTGTGAGTCACCTACTAGCCCACCCAGGCTGTGGCTGGCGTCCGTATGCGCCTGCGTAGCGACCTCTCCTCTCCTCTACTGCTCCAAGTCCTGCTCCTGGCATGGGCTCCCCGAGGCTCGGATTTGCTCTCTAGGGGGCTCTGCTAATTTGATCTCCCCATGTAGAGGACAACCCCTTCCTCCTACCTGCTCCCCAGAACCGAAAAAGACACAGTCTCTCAGCAGGCCTCCATAGACACTGCTGACTAAATAACAATCGTAACAAAGCTCCAGAAGGCCCAGAACTTCAGAGCTAAAAGAAATCCTAAGATCTTTTTGTTCAATTCCTTTATTTTAAAGGGGTCAAACAGAGCCCCCAAAGAGATCCTATTTATAGATTAAAAAAAAAAAAAAAAATCACAGGTTTCCAAGCTATCAGTTCAGCTCAAATCTGCCCTTGGATCTTTGTTGAATCTTGGCCTTCTCCAACCTGACTTCCAGCCTCCCAGTGTTCACTGCTTTGTGGTTCTGGGGATGGAACCCAGGTTTTACATGTGCTAGGTAGGCCTTTGCCACTGAGCTATGCACCCATTCCCAGCCTCATATTCCTGATGAACCATTGCTCATGCTTTGGCTTGGGTTGGGAAGAAAATTATGTCCTGAGACCACAACTGAATTTTCAGGAGGCTGGGATTGCACTGTGAGGATGCCCATTGATGGTGCGGTTGACTGGAAACAGGACACTGATTTGGGGGGAAAAGAGAGTTCTCAAACAGGTAGCAGGAAGGGAAAGGGGTAGAAAGTGTGGAGTGGTACACGGGCTACAGCAGAGGCGGTATCTAAGCAGGGACCAGGCAAATCCAGTTGTTTATCAGAAGGTGCCTACACTGGAATAGAAACTGCTGGCTGTAAAGGAGAGACAAGACTGAGAGTCAGGAGACCCCGGATCCCGTTCTGACCCCAATCATGAAAGAAATAAAAATTGGGCAAATTATTTCCCAGTCAGGTCCTCCTTTTGACTGGTAGCTTTACATTCCCTGGCTGGCAGTGGTTTCCATTTCAATGATTTGCAATCATATTCTTTCTTTTAAAGAGCTGGAAAACAAAATGTCTATGCAAAATGGAAATATTAAAATGGGTCTTCCTTTCTTACAGAATGCTGCAGTTTGTTTATATCACAGTTTACCCACAGCCTGCTGTTAAGTCAAAATCCCACGGTTGTTATTTTTGTCTGTTGACACTGAAATTACATATTTTTCCATGTGACATCATTACAGTGCAGAAGGGGCTCCTAAATTATGACTGATTGCCTACAGGGTGCTTTTTCTCAAAACACCCTTTTAACATGTACTCTACTGGATGTGGATTACACTCTAAAAGAAATGTGGTTCACTTGCTTTTAAAAAAATTGTATATATTTAACGTATATAAAATGATACTTTAGTATATACATATACAGTGAAATGATTACTAGAGTCAAGCAAATTCTCCATCACTGTCTGTAGTTACCCTTGTATGTGTGGGGAGGATTGCTTTTATTTACAACACTGAGGGGCAAAGAGATGGGTAGTTTAAAAACCTTTCTCCTCTCAAAATTTTCAGTGCCTGGTTTACTTTGTAATCTACTGCATTTCCCTATCCCGGTGATTTTTTTTGTTTTGTTTTGTTTTAAAGCTTCTAAATTTGAATCCAATCTCTCTGCCTAAAGCCTGCTGTGAAGTTAAAATTCTGTGACAGTTATTTTAGTCTAAGACACTTATATAATTCACATGCTATTGCACAATAGAAGAAAGATCAAATGCCAACGCAAACAAAGCAGGACCTCACAATTGCACTGATTACTGGTGACAACACTTTGTTTTTCAGGTGAAGAAACCCCCTTCAGTTGTCTCTGTGGATGCTTTACAGCCGGGGCATCCTTGGGCATCTATTTTTAAACACTTTCATACAGTTGGAATGTTACATGTGGAAGGGACTTCCAAGGTCACCTGATCTGAGCCACTTAGTTTAAAAGGAGGCTTGAGCCCAGAGAGGGTAAATGACTTCCCCAACACATGCAAGAAATGGTTTCTGGGGGCTGGGGAGATAGCTCCGAGGCACAAGTGCCTGCTGGGCAAGTGCAAGGTCGTGAGTTCGAACCCTGGTCCCACAAAAAAAAAAAAAAAAAAAAAAAAATGGTTTCTGATCCAAATCTGCAATCCCCAGAGCCACTGCTCTTCATTTGCTTTTATTTGTATTTATTTTTAAACTCTTAAAGTTTGAAATATGAGCACACCCTAGAAAGAAAGAAATATAGAAGAGAAGGCAGGCAGGCTCTTCTCACGCCTTCCCCCTCCAGCCACCAATGGCCACCTAAATTTGGGGGTGGGCAGTATTAATGCTTGGGTGGGATTACATGCAAAGTCCAGGTGTGTGTCTGTGTACATTGACACACACACATGCATGCATAGACGCATGGAAAGGTTTTTAAAAATAATTTTACTCCAAACTAGATCTTTTTAAAAGTATTTATTTACATATTTACTCGTTTATTTATTTTTATTGCATCTGGGATCAAGAAGGCACACCCAGGGAATGGGGGCCAAGACGGCACACCAGGCATGTGGGGCCGGGATTGAGCTCAGGTCCTTGTACTGGACCAGTCAGTGCTTATTCTCTCTAGGTCCCCCAAACTAGATCTTAACTAGGTTTTCTGGAATATGCAAGAGTTCTGAACAATAAAATAATTTTTTTTTCTAGGAGTCTTCACTAAGTGTGACAAAATCCCTTAAAGAACAAAAGTAAGATAGGATCATATTTTCTGTGTTGGACTAATTGTCCCTCAAAATTAAAGGATTTATTCCTACACCTACTGGGAGGCTTTTGGGTGGCAGTAAAGAGCTAGACAGAGAGGCCTGGGTTGAGATCAGTTCCTGGGGTGGGAGGGCAGCTGGCAGCCAAGAATGGGCAGTGTGCTTGCTGGATTGGAAGGTCAGGCCAGCTTGGAAGTATCCCAGGTTCAAGGGAGACCCATGCAGAGGGCATCGCAGCACATCTTTTTCTTCTGTTCCCTACCCTCTCCTGCCCTGGGGGTGGCCGCACACGCTCATCCCAGAGCCCACTTCTTGGGTTACCGGTACAGCTCGGCACTACAGCACCTCCCTAGCATGCCCAGCACTACATGAGCACAAGGAAACAGAACAGAAAAGGAAGGAAAGAAGGGATTTGCTTTTCTAGTTACCCAACTTACAGCAGGCACTCAGGTATCTTGGAGCTGCTAAGCACCTGTCCATAGCCATTCAATGGACCAAACCTCTTATTTTTTTAAGGAAATTTTCTGAAAATCAAGGCATCCAATAAAGGTGAATTTCAATTCAAGTCACTTTTTCACACGTGTGCAAAACCTTCACAGTTCTATGGGAAGGCAGATTTCAGAATGAAGGGGGGCGGGGCAAGCAGAGCATCTGTGGTGTGAACTGCCGAGAACAGGTGTCAGGGGACGATCACTGTGCTGGAGGACCGAGGTTTCGTAGACTGGTGCTCACAGCTATGGGAGAAGGCCAGCTTGCCTCCTCTCTCCTTTCCCTTATCCTTCTCCTATTTTAGGTCTTCTCCATTTCATTTCTCACCATTCCAAGCCTGCCCTAGCTCCTCGGTCTTCTGGAAATTGCTCAGGTACAGGAGGAGTAGAAAGAGAAGCCAGGTTTGATGGTTCAGCTTTGCGAAGGGGATCAGTACATCTGCTAGGGCTTGAGAAATGAAGGCCCATCTCTAGGCTAAGGATGCCGATGGGACAGACCAGGTGACAGCCAGTGAAATAAGAATAGGAGGACTGGACTCTGGTTCCACCTCTTGTGCTCTAAGAGCCAAATCAGGCTCTGCACATAAAAGAGCAAGAATCTGTAGCTTAAAGTCTTTTGAGACTGGATCTCACTCTGTAGTTCAGTCTGACTATGTAGCCTAGGTCGGTCTTGAACTCGTGATCCTCCTGCCTCAGTCTCGTGAGTGTTGGGATTATAGGTATGTGCCATCATGATAGGCTCACTTTAAAGGAGAGCACAGAGGAGAGATTGGAGTTGACTCTTGCAGGTGTGGCAGAGCAGGGTTCAGGGGACCCTGAGAGTGGCCTGGCCTGGGGCCTGAGGGAAGACTGGCTGTGGTCAGAGCATAAAAGGGACTCATTGAAATTTACCCTATGCAGTGAGAAAAATGGGACTGGTATTTCAGAAAGATTGCCCTGGGCCTCAGGGAGCCAGAGATAAAGTCAGTGAAACCAGGTAGGGTCACTGCATGGGGTGTGGCAAGGGATGCTGAGGGTCTGAGGTGAAAACACGGAGCTGGCAGGCTGAAGACAGGTGGAGAAAGTGCCTTGAATAGAGGCCTGGGGGAAGACCCAGAGTGTGAAGCCTGTGGATGTGCAGGTGAGAGCTGCGGATAGATGTCATTCCTACATGGCCTCTCCAATCTCAGAATGTCCTGGTACTCAGGATCACAATCTAGCACTCTGCACCTGGGTGCACTGGAGCTTTTGCGGCCAGGCTCACTGCTTACCGGACAGGCAGTGAGGTCCTGGGCTCACCCACCCAGCTGCCATGGGGAACCCACTGTATGCATAGCCTTTGTCTGGGCCAGGAGCCACACCGTGGGGGTGACCGGGCAGGAGATATCATGCATCATGCTCATCCTCATTGCTGTGCTGAGGGTAAAGTTATGTGAATCTGACCCAGGAATCTACAGCCTTTACTGTGAAATTGTACTGCGCTTGATTCCCTAAACAAAGGCTAAATAGTAGCATACTAACCTGGGGAGAAATCAATTCCAAGACCCACCCAGAAGAAGGAAGACGGCCTGCCTGAGTAACTGGGTGCAAGTGGGTGCTTTTTTTCTTTTGAAGGAGGAACTGGTGTGGTCAAGCAAGGTAACAAGGTCAGTTTTAGGCACTATGTAGCCACCAACTAGGTGTGGTCCTGATGTACAAGAACTGCTCACTGGAGCTCACAGAGTCCTGTGTAAATTCTGGCCCTCACTGGAGCACGCATAGCAAGCCCCAGAGTTGTGCCAACCTCACACCCCAGCAATCCACTGCACTCCTTTTTTGGTTCTGCTAATACCGTCCCAGAAGGCAGCCCAGAAATACACTTTTGCGGAGAACCAGAGTACTGCCAGCACCTTAAGTATGTGCTAGAAATTTACGCATTTTCTGTACTTGGTGCCTCTCACGCACAGCCTTACACAGTGACTTCAACTGTAGTCAGAAACTCTAGTTTTTGGAAACTCTTTGCAGACCCCACCAGCAAGGATCCTAGTGATCCCAGAGAACTAGTAAAAGAGAAAGAAGGAGGGTAGGAGACATGGGAGGCCACCAAGCTGGAAAGAACAAATCCAAGGCATTTTCTTCCCAGGTATTTTCTCCTCTGTGTCTATCGCTGGCCTTGCCTACACTCCAGACACTCAATAGGAGCGGTTTAAAATAAATAAATGCTTTTTGGGGGGGTCTCTTCTTCATCTGTCCATCATTCTTATGGTGTTTTGTGGTTTTTTTTTTAACTGTTCTTATATTGATAAGTAAAATTTTATTCTTTCTTTCTTTCTTTCTTTCTTTTTCTTTTTTTTTTTCTTTTTGAGACAGGGTCTCACTGTACAGTTTGGGCTGGCCTTGAACTCATTTTTGTAGCACAGGCTGGTCTTGAACTCACATGGATCCTCCTGCCTCAGCCTCCCAAGTGCTGGGATTACAGGTGTGTGCCACCACGGTTGGCTTTTACTATTTCTTTCTAAGGCACGGATCCAACTGATAAGGTAGCTCTGACCACTTACCTGGTCATTCAAAAGCTGATGGTTTAGTGGTGTCCACGTGCTCATCTTTGTCTGCATTTTGGGGCCACCTCTGCTTTTTGGAGGGGCAAATGCCATCATGAAATAACTGAGTGTTTCTCCATAAGGACTACTCCTAGAAGAAGAGAGAATCAAGATATCTTTAGAGTGCTAAAAATACTAGTACTGTGTGATTTTTTGCAATGTGGGGGAGGGAATGGGTGGAAGAACATTTGTTTGGAGACATCTTATTTGCTGAGCACTTTGCATAGGCTCAATCCAGTTTCACAAGCTGGTGCACTAGAGGATGTTAGTTCATTTTGCAGGTGGAGAAAATAAGACTCAATGAAGTTAGGAATCCTGCTCAAGGCCAGACACAGACTAGGCAGTGGAGCTGGGACCCAGACCAACGTCAGCCCTAACTCTGCTTTCATTAAATCATCGGGAGCAGGGATCCAGAATTGCCTATAGCTAAGAACGTACCTTACCAGATGGAAAGGGAAGTGTTTTCAATTTAGAGTCATAATGCCACATAAAACGCTCCATTCCTCCCCATGTGCTAGTAACCCTCCGCCTCACTCTTCACTTTCTGACATCTACATAATTCAAGTTCCAGCCTGATGCATAAAGAAGTAGAGTATGATGGACAAAGCCACAGCTTTGGACAGGGACACCTCCAAGTTTTAGGGGGAGATTTTCTGAGTTTAATTGTCTCATATACAGTCTACCTCTTTTGAATGAAAGCACTTTAATTTACGTGAGGTATTATTTTTCCTAATGATGTATGTAGCATTCGTTAAGTTAGTTAATCAAGGTTTAGGGAACTCCAGGGCTCATCTTCATCTGTATGTTGGGACTATCTGTAGTCCCTCTCCTGCCACGAGGTGCTAATAAAGCCAAGAGTGGTGTAATCCCAGCTACTCAGGAGGTTGAGGAAGGAAGACTGCAAAAGAGATGCCAGCCTGGGCAATTTAGCAAGGCTTTTTCTCAAAATAAAATAAAAAGGGTCGGGGATATAGTCTAGCATGGAGATGGTCCTGGGTGTGATCCCATGTTTAAAAAAGTAAAAAAGAGGTGGCAGTGCTATTGGACCATGGCTTATCCTTATTTTACAGATAAAATGGTCATTCAAAGTAGCATTAGTAGCTGGGCGTGGTAGCACACACCTGTAATCCCAGCACTTGGGAGGCTGAGGCAGGAGGCTCGATGTGAGTTCAAGACTAGCCTGGGCTACAAAAGTGAGCTCAAGGTGAGCCTGAACTACATAGCAATACCCTGTCTCAAAAAGACAAAAAACAAAACAAAACAAAAAACAAGGTAGCATTGATGCCCTGAGCAGACCGCTATGTTATTCCTGTATTATTCCCCAAAGTCTCCTGTCCTTTTGTTCTGTTTTGTGAGCTCATGAGGAGGACTGCCTGGGTGGCTCTCCTTAAAAGAGGAGCAACTGTCTCTATTTTGGCTGAGCCTGACCCCATTTCCATGCACTGATATGTACCAAGCTGGCTAGGCTTTTCCTAGTTCCTTCAATTGGCTTTAAGCAATGAATATTGGTCGGTCCATATAGGTCTAGCCAGGTGCTGGTGGTAGTCTTTGAAGATGACACGTATGTTTCCCTGGAAGCCCCACCTGCTGCTCCCTAGGGTGAGCCAGGTCAAGATGGGAGGAAGAGCCAATGCTCCACACTGCCAGCTGGGATTGAGCCTCAAGATGGAGGCCATGACTTCCTGGGGCTCAAAAGATTACACATCTGAGCTGAAGCAAAACATTAGATGCTATCTTAATTGTATAATGGTGTAATATGCATAATGCAGGTTACTCTGTCTGTAGATCCTTCTCTCTGCATATTACAGAGGTAAATGCAGGCCTCCTACCCAGGCCGGCTCGAGGCACTCACCCATTTCCTACCATTCCTACAGTCACTCATGCTCAAGCCACTCCTCTCTTCATGAATGAATGAAACTGGGGTTCAGCCCAGGGCCAAGGTCTTTGTTCCAGACAGCCAGCATCACAGCTGGACTTAGGACCCCTTGGCTCCCCATAACTACAAATATGCCTTCGTGTCTTTATTCTTGCCATAAGTTGCACTGGGTATGGTAGATTGGAATTAACTTGATGGGATTCCAATAATTTATCCATGAGATTACAAATATAAACTTCCCAGACCGGGTCTAGGGAGATAGCTCCGTGGCATAAGTGCCTGCCTGGCAAGTGCAAGATCATGAGTTTGAAACCCAGTCCTGCAAAAAACAAAAACAAAAGCAAAAAACTTCCCAGACTGAGAAGAGAACCAGACAGGGCTCTCTATACATCTGAACTTCTTGTAACAAGTTGCCCTGTTTGATTCTGTTAGCTAGAATGATTTTCTGGTATTGCAACCAAAACTTTTTTTTTTTTTTTTACAAATAATTTATTTATTTATTTATTTTATTTTATTTATTTTTCTTGTTTCAGAACCTTTGTTTGTTTATTCACTCATTTTTATGGCCGGCTCAGCCTGCCCCGAGAGCAGGGCTGGCGCAGCATGTGGAGCCGGGGATCGAACCGCGGTCCCTGAAGCTGCCCAAGCTTTCCCAAGCAGGCGCTTTAGACCACTGAGCCATCCCGCCGAGCCCCTGCAACCAAAACTTTTTAATATTATCACTTACAGGTTTAATCCTAGCTCTAGGGCCAACAAGATGGCTCAGTGGTCTAACAACACCTACTTAGGCAGGCTTAGGCAACTGCAGGGACCACGGTTTGATCCCTGGCACCACATGCTGTGCCAGCCCCACTCCCAGGGCAGGCTGAGCTGGCCATAAAAAAAAAAAAAGTTATTAATCCTAGTTTTAACAATGAGCATGTAACTTTTTGCCTGTCATTCAGTCTCTCTGAGACCCAGTGTCCTCATCTGTACAACAAGGATGTAGCTCTCTACCTTCAACTGCTGCTGTTAAGATTAGAGGGGAAAAAGGTCCTGCAGAGTGGCTGATGGCTGGGTGGCCTCTGTGTACAGGAACCTCCTGCAGCCTTTCTAAGAACCTGTCATTTCACACAGTGCCTGGCCCCTGTCCTTTGGAGGACCACAACAACATATTTGAGGTGGGAAACACAGAAAGCAGGTGATCGTTCAGCGTGTGCCTTGTGGCCACCTTCCCTGCCCGTGAACCCATGCATGCCCATGCAGGTGGAGGTGACTGGCAGCCGCTCCAAGCATGATCCTACAAAAGCAGACTCTGGACATGTTTTTTAAAATCACTATTTTTCACCTCAGATAGGGTGGTTCCCAGATCCTACACCTGAAATCTCGGAAGTCTCACCTCACTTCACATATGTTATCTCTCAGACTTAAGCTATGGCTGCAGATGGATGGAACTGATGCTCTTGCACCTTCACAGGTGGCAATAGTCAATGCCTCTCCACTGTCACCTGCTGCCACCATAGCATGGAACGAAGGGAGCTCAGGTGAGCCCTGGGGTTCTTCTCAGGCCCTGATGACTAATTATCCAAGTCATTGTATTTTTTAGTTTGTTTACAAAAAGTTAAGAGATGACTACAGAACAGGATATTAATCGGCATCCAGTGACAAAAGTATGTTCAAGCAGTATGACCAATGAGTCTGAGCCTCTCCAGGTAAAAATTAAATATTTCTTTTTGCTATTATTTAGTTATATTCTACTTTTCTTCTTTTTAAGGAACTTATAATTTTTGAGAGTCATAAAACCCCTTCAGAATATAATGGAAACTATGTATTTCCTCCTCCTCATCATCATTATTATTATTATTATTATTATTATTATTATTATTATTTTGCTTAAGAATGCTCTTTAGACCACTGAGCCATCTTGCTGGCCCCTGTATTTCCTCCTTAGAAAGGAGGAAATATAATGCTTTGTTTAAAATCCCTACTATAAGCAGAGAAACTCTCTATCCCCAGTTCGAGTTAGAAATGATCTGACCTATTCTAGGCACTGCATGTGAGTGAGGATGAAATATGTAGGTTTTATCAGTGACATCCCACGGGTCTGCATTGGATGTTTTCTTTTTCTTGGTTCCTCAGAGCTGGAAGTTGCTCAGATTACGCTGCTTAAATGCAGGTAAAGGAGGGTATGGCTGCCAAGAGGCCAATAGCAGTACTCTTGACTACAAAGTTCGGCAGGGGTGCGCGTGTGCGTGCGTGCATGCGTGCGTGCATGCGTGCGTGCGTGTGTGTGTGTGTGTGTGTGTGTGTGTGTGTCTTATCTTTTGTTGTTATTGCTTTTCTGTGTGAGCATGTATATGCTGTGGGATTGGACCTGGGGCCTTCACACTCTGCTACATCTCTACTCCACATCCCTGCTATGTGACACAGCATCTTTTTGCTAAGTCACTAAATTGTCCACTGAACTTGTGATTCTCCTGCCTCAGCTTCCCAGGGTTGTGGGACTACAAGTGTGCATCACCATGCCTCGCTTGCTATCTTTTCAAACCTTTTTCTCCTCCCTTCACCCCAGTAGGGTGCATATCTGCCTGTGTGCACATGTTTACAGTATAAACTACCAGGTATATAACATGCACAAAAATTAATTGCCCCACTTGTCAATTATTGCTTTCCTGTGACTTCTTATAATGACTGCCCTTGAATGTTTCTTGGGATAAAAATGTAGAAAGAGGGCCCAGGGCTCCTGACCCTAGTGTACAGTTCCAGTTCCATGTTCAACAGTCAGGGGCTGTGGCCCCATACACACTTCCTGTCTGGTCTTCTCAGCCATTCTTCATGCCATCACTTTTTATTTATTTGTCCGTTGTTTTGGTGGTACTGGGGATTGGAGCCTTCTCACTGTTACCTCAACCATTTGTTTGTTTAGAGACAGGGTCTCACTAAGTCTCTTAAGTTTCCCAGGCTGGGTTCAAGCCTGTGCTCTTCCTGCCTCAGCCTCCCAGTGTGTGAAGAGTGCTCCATCTTGGCCAGCTGTACATTAGCCATTATCCAACAACTTTACATTAGCCAACAAAGATAAGTTTCTACTCATGGGAAGGCTCATTCATCAGAGAGGAGTATGTTTTGAAAGGCCAGGTGATGATGTCACCTTTCAACTTTAAAACCTTGAGGTTTGCTAATGCTGAGAAAATCCAGGCTCCTTGGCATGGAAGTCAGGGTTCATCAGGACTGTACCTCAACCTCCTCTTGCATCATCCTTTCCCTCTTCATGCTCTGTCCATACTCACTGGACACCTTAAAACAGAGAACATGGCCCCAAAACTTGATACTTCTTTGCGTAAGTGGTTTTTCTGAACCTGGTGATCTGGATCCTAATCACAATAGTACATAACAGATGATCAACAAATGCTTGTTAAATCAATGAAAAGAATGGGTATAGGAGTGGAAAGATTAAAACATTAGGGGGCCAGGGATATAGCTCAGTGGAACAAGTGCTTGCCTGGCAAGTGCGAGGTCCTGAGTTTGATCCCTAGTACCACCAAAAAGAAATTAAATAAGTAAATAAAAATTAGGAATTGGGAACCTGGGTGATACTCAGGATTATGAGATTTTTATTTGGTGTGTATAAATCAGAATAGGATTGAGTTTCTCTGCTAACACTTAATTCACTCACCATACATTAATTTCATCAGACAAGGGAATCTCAGGGAGTAAGATATGAGTATATTTACATATGAATGCATCTTATATTTTACCAGTTAAAATCAAGGCAAGAACTATAATGCATTGCAAAGTGCTAGTGCTCAACAGGGATACGATTGTTGGGTGTTAATTTTACAAGCTTGCAGCATTTGGCAATGGAACAGTAATTCCCGAATACCGACACGGCTTTAGGGAGACCCGAGAGCTCTCCAAGACATCTCCATCTTTTTCATGCACGGCAGATGCTCTCACCTCTTGTGGCAGGGCTCCTTCTTCAAGCCTCAAGCGGCGGAGTTGCCATAGCTGCACCAGGTCAGCTTTTTCTTTGCGTCCTTCAGCCCCACCTCCCAGTTTTCAGTAGTCCAATCACCATCCAGAAATCCTATCGCTGGTATCCGGGGTCTCTTAGGCAACAATGTGTGGTCTCTTGATTGGCCAGGGCATGAAGAGAGCTGGCTCCAAAACGGGGCACAGAGGTAAAAATGAAAAGGTGTGGGCACCAAGTGAGGGAGAGGGGCTGCACCTCCCCACTGCTAACGACGAAGACGCATCCAATCTTGGAACAAGCAGCTTTGAAAACCTTCATACAAGACATGTGATAGCTAATTCCACGTCAGTTCTTACCTTCTGAGCATATCCAGTAACATTGTTCTGGCGTTCCGGAGCTCCAAAATACAAACTCCACTTTGCCAGGTTTTAAGAGTGACCAAGAGGTAAATGAAAGCTGAAAGAAAGAGAATTTGAGAGTGGCTCAATGGATGAATAGCACCTGCAGCAGGAAGTGGAAGGGCAGGGGGAAATTGCTCCAAATAGAAACACATAAGTGCTTCACAATTTCACTGCACAATTTCAGCTGATTGATTAGATTAGGGAATTCAGGCTGGGTAACGGATACATCAGGGAATCAGCAGATGACATACCTTAATAAAAGTAATGTCACTCTAAACGTGGGACTCTTAAAAATCTGGTCTAACTAAATTATTGAATTTAGTGGGTACACACTCTGTAATGAAGACCAGAATGAGAATATTGTATGCGTGGGGGGGGGGTGAGGGGTTAGAGTGGGTACCTAATGAAGAAAACTAGAAAATGCTGCAAGTAACTAATGGAAGGCTTTACAGTCCTAACCGCTGTGATAGAGCTGTAAGAATACAAGAAGTTCAAATTCCCAGAACCAGGCTTTTTCAGCTAATGTATATCAGTTCCGCCCACAGCAGATGGCAAACAACAATAGCAACAAAATCCGCAAACAATAGCCACAACAAACATACCAACTCTCCTTGCTATCTTTGTGTCCTAAAGTAATGTACTCTCCTTCAACTTAAGCAAATATACAAACCTTGTGTTTATGTTGTGTCTTCTACTTTTTAAATAGCATTTAAATCTCTCCAGTTTGAATAGAAAAAGTAAAGTGCAGTCTACAGAGGTTGTTGCTTTCTCTAAGTTCACAAAGGATCAGGAGGCGGCCAAATTGAAATCAGAACCTAGGCTGTCTGAATTCCAGCCTAGTGATTTTTCCACATGACCAGGTTGCCTGGAAATGAATAAACAAAGCCTTTGGGGGTGTGAGGGGGCGGCCTGAGGAGCCATGCACATGTAATACTAAATTACCATGCATTACCAGTTAACATTTATGGTTTCAAAACGAGTTCATCCAGAAAGAGACCGGTTTTAACAGTGTCAAGAGCCCTGAGCCTCTCTGTGAAGTTCCCACTCATTAAAGACTCCCTATTGGTGAAAGAGGAGGCATAGACAGCATCTCGTTTTAATCCTGTGGGGTTTTAATATTTTTTATCTCTGATAAAAGGTTTCTTTTGTCTCTTATCCAGACAGCACCTTGTGGACCTCTTCTGGTTCTGTGGCACATCCATTTGACTATTATCCCCC
>PVJA010039586.1:0-18750 GCA_004027025.1 Myocastor coypus | reverse complement strand
CTATGCAGTTGAGGCTGGCCTTAAGCTCGCTTTTGTAGCCCAGGCTGGTCTCGAACTTGCACCAATCCTCCTGCCTCAGCCTCCCGAGTGCTGGGATTACAGGCGTGAGCCACCACGCCCGGCTAATAAAAGTTCTGAAACAAGGAAAAAATAAAAATAAAAAAGAGCAAATCTGAGGCACCAGGAATGGTGGCACACAGCCTGTAATCCCAGCATTTGGGAGGTTTAGGCAGGTGAATCATTGCGAGTTTTAAGACCAGCCTGGGCTACAAAGTGAGCTCGAGGCCAGCTTGAACTGTGTAGTGAGATCCTGTCTGAAAAAGACCAAAAGAAAAAAAGTGCAAATCTGGGGTGCCAGGCATGGTGGCACCTGTCTATAATCCCAGCACTTGGGGGTGGTAGGGAGGCTGAGGCAAGAGGATCATTGGTAAAGACCAGCCTGAGTTACCAAGTGAGCTCAAGACTAGCCTGAAGTGCACAGGGAGACTCTTTAAAAAACAAAACAAAAACCCCAGCAAATCTGGGGAGATGCAAGTGATTATACCTGCCAGAGGCCTAGTATATCGTTTCCCTCTCCGGACTGAAGTTTTGTCCATCTCCCTCCTCTTGTCCATTCTTTCCCCTGCTCAGCCCAATTGCATTTCCCAGTGGTTCTCCACTGTCTTGCCCTTTCCATTGGCACTGACTGCCCTTTCCTCTCTCCAAAACCCAGGCCTCTTTCTAGGCCTGTCTCTACTGCTGGCTTTTCATCTCTGCTAGGTAGTAGTCCCCTGCCTGTTTAGCTTGAGATTTTCCTCCTCCTACTCAGAATTACACTTTCTTGGGGATTAGACCTACAGCTGGTGTGTTGCAACCAACTTGTGAGGTATGTTGAGCGTAATCACCATTATTAGCAAAGCTGCCCGGGCTTTGGAAGAGATTGACTTTCTTCATAAATTCCAGAAGCACTGAGGCCATTCCTCTAGTACAGCACTGTCTCTTGCTCACTTCTCACGTGCTTCTGTGAGGGGGAGGCAGGGTGGCGTGTCAGCTAATGCACCAGAATTGTACGTGGCACAGCCTACCTCATCTGTGCTACAGCCTAGAGTCTAAAAGCCTGTGGGAGTGTGTTATGTGCTACCACATAACGTCGCATGTGTTGTGGCAGAGCAGAGGATGAGACCAGGTGTTCACAAGAGCTGGTGCAAGGCCTGTAAGGATCCAGATGGCTCACACCTGCCCTTTGTTCAAAGAGTGGAGGTTGTAGTCACCCTGGGGAAAAAGATAAAGGACAACATTCTTTTCTTTTCCCTGCCAGTCCAAAATGCCTTTCAGATGCACAACACCAAGCACGATCCCTGAGTGATGAATTGGACATGATTTCTGCCTTCATCTCCAGCCTGTAGCAGAGGAGGCAGACACATAAACAGCTGCACTGCACGACAAGGTGGCTTAGAACATTATATAGGCTGGTAGTAGTGAGCGTGTACTGAGTATTTGTGTTATGCCAAGCCCTGTTCTCAGAATTTACCCGTATTAACTCATTCCCTGCTCACAGTAGTAGTGTGACATAGGTTTGAATTAGCATCATCAACTTATCAATGAGGAAGCGAAGGCCCAGAGGCTTAGACTGCTACCTTACCCAGTCCTAAGCCAAGGCCCAGACAGTATGACTGAGTCTGTGTGCAGCTGGCCTATTCAGGGCTCATTTCTCATATAGGAAGAAAAGAGTAGGAACGGCTGTAACATTTTATAGGTCCTACTATGTGCCTCTTGATTTACACAGTTCTTTTTTGTGGTACTGGGGTATGAACTTTGGACCTTCACCTTGATCTCCATCCCCAACCTTTTGAGGCAGGGTCTTATTAAACTTTCCAAGCTGGGCTCAGACGTGCAGTCCTCCTGCCTCAGCCTCCCAAAGTGCCACCCCACTTGGCAGAACATTGATTATTGTAATCCCATTTAATCCTGATGGTGTCTTTGTGAATAGATAGTATTCTTACTCTGTCATAAGTAAGACTTGAGGTTCACAGCAGAGGAGTGACTTCCTAAAGGCAACAGTGGCAGAGGCCAGCTCCAAATCCAGGTATGTCAGAAGCCAAAGCCCTGTTTTTCCAGCTGTGCCCTGCAGTTTACAGTACCAGAAGCCAGGCTACCCAGAGCATGGTCAGGGTGGAGGCACAGGCTCTGGGTCACAGGCACCTGACATAGTCCCTCCTTGGGCCCCCTGGCCTTGTCAGTTTGAAGGGAAAAGGTGGGGGCTGGAGGCTGGTTGCCAGTTCTGCCTTTCCCATGCTTTGTGACCTGCATTTCATTAACTTCTCAAAGCATCTCTTTCCTTACTTCCAAACAAGGGTACAAGAACACTGCCCCTGTGGTGAGCATGAGTGTAGTGATGTAACGTGAGGCTCACAGTAGCTCACAGTAATTGAGCCTGCATCCACAGCACATGTGAGCTAGGCAGAGCCAAGTCTCTACATTTGTTTGTAGTTGCTGTGTTACCCGCCAAGGCTGTCTGGAGAGCAGACAGAATGCCTAGGGTCTGGCATTGGCGGCCACAGTGAAAATCCGTGGCAGTTCTCGTGGAGGCCCTGCCAGCCTGTGCTGAAGCTTAACTCCATGCTGGGGTTGCATATCTGCCCTAGATGATTTGCCTGGCATGAATGGGGCCCTGAGTTCAGTCCCTGACTGTGTGCCACTCAGAACATTCTTTTTTAGTGGTACTAGGGTTGAACCCAGAACCTTCATGTTGAGTGACAGTATGAGGTGGGGCATAATGTGATTTGCAAAGATCTCCTGCCACAACTCCTTGCTCCGTCCACCGGATGACCACAGTG
The DNA here is from genome assembly GCA_004027025.1 of Myocastor coypus. Taxonomy (NCBI): domain Eukaryota; kingdom Metazoa; phylum Chordata; class Mammalia; order Rodentia; family Myocastoridae; genus Myocastor; species Myocastor coypus. Next base: position 15,934 of record PVJA010039586.1, on the reverse strand, counting down.
GGTCCCAGCTGCCTCATTCTGCTCTCTTTAGGAATCTGGCTGAGCCTCTGTCCCTGACAATAAGGGTCATGTGTCAAGTAGGATGCAAGCTTTGGAGACAGATCTGCTCTGTCAGATCTTCAGTTTCCTTCCTGCAAGCAGGAATGAGTATCGTGTTGGTGGTACCTGGGTTAGGTGATATGTCAGACACAGGTGTAGTGAAAGTGCTTGGTGGCAGATGTGACTCCTGCCTATGAAAGAGGCATTTCACCTGTGGGTTGCTGAGCTGGCTTTGTGTGCTGCAGGTACATCGAGAAGTCTGCAGAAGAGCTGGATGAAGAGGTGGAGTACGACATGGATGAGGAAGACTACATCTGGCTGGATATCATGAATGAGCGGCGGAAGACAGAGGGCGTGAGTCCCATCCCTCAGGAGATCTTTGAGTACCTGATGGACCGGCTAGAGAAGGAATCTTACTTTGAGAGTCACAACAAAGGTGACCCCAATGCCCTGGTGGACGAGGACGCTGTGTGCTGTATTTGTAATGATGGCGAGTGTCAGAACAGCAACGTCATCCTCTTCTGTGACATGTGCAACCTGGCCGTGCACCAGGAGTGCTATGGTGTCCCCTATATCCCTGAGGGCCAATGGCTGTGCCGCCGTTGCCTGCAGTCACCTTCCCGTGCTGTAGACTGTGCCCTGTGCCCCAACAAGGGTGGTGCCTTCAAGCAGACAGATGACGGGCGCTGGGCCCATGTGGTGTGTGCCCTGTGGATCCCCGAGGTCTGCTTTGCCAACACAGTCTTCCTAGAGCCCATTGACAGCATTGAGCACATCCCTCCAGCTCGCTGGAAGCTCACCTGCTACATTTGCAAGCAGCGCGGCTCAGGGGCCTGCATTCAGTGCCACAAAGCCAACTGCTACACAGCCTTCCATGTCACGTGTGCCCAGCAGGCTGGCCTTTACATGAAAATGGAACCTGTGCGAGAGACAGGTGCCAACGGCACCTCATTCAGCGTCCGCAAGACAGCCTACTGCGACATCCACACCCCTCCAGGTTCTGCACGCCGCCTGCCTGCCCTGTCCCACAGTGAGGGGGAGGAGGAGGAGGAGGAAGAGGAAGAAGAGGGTAAGAGCTGGAGCTCAGAGAAGGTCAAGAAGGCCAAGGCCAAGTCCCGGATCAAGATGAAGAAGGCACGGAAGATCCTGGCCGAGAAGCGGGCAGCAGCACCTGTGGTGTCGGTGCCCTGCATCCCACCACACAGGTGAGTGGGGAGTAGGTGGGGTGGAGCAGCTTCCTGGGAAGGAATGGACAGCATAAGTGGAGAGGCTAGGCTGACTTAGCTTGTTCCTGTCTGTTTACTGCCGAGAAGTAAAATGAATTCCAAACAGGGTTACCATTAATAAGTGATCCAACTTGTACTATGTGAGAAACTGGTGAGGTAAATTTTTACCTGGCTGAACTAACAGGTGTTGGAAACCACCCTTTATGTTGATAGTGGGGTCAGTTTCATTAGGAAGAAAGGAGGGACAGCCACAGTGGAAAAACATGGTCTGACCATGAAGAGAGAAAGAATGAAGAGTGGGGAAGGGAAGGCCTAGAGGTTGTAGAGAGGCGAGGACAGCACAGTGGCATGATGTTGCTTAGCATGTATGAGGTCCCAGCTTCCTTCCCAACACCAGCAGGAACAACAGAAGTCATTGTGAGGTGCTGCTCCTTGGCTGGGACCCCCAGTTACCTTTAACTCTCCTGTTCTCTGGGTGACTCACTACAGGTATCGGTTGTACACTTGTAGTTTCTCTTCGCTTGATCTTAGCCAGACAGCCAAGAAGTTATATGTGCTTTACCTCCCAACCTCTGAGTGGGCCTCCCATGGCTGGGCAGTGCCCTGGACTACCTTGACTCCAGCAGTCTTGGAAGTTGAACCACCTGATCCGGTGGAGTCAGGCAGGGTAGGAGTGCTGGGGGCCTGATGCCTGTCTTCTGCAGTGCCACTGATGGCTGTAGTCATTGTCCTTTATCTTGATCCTGACTCCCGGACCTTTTTCCCAGGAGAGTGGTCCTTGTTCGTCCCCAGGTAGGAACTCTCCTGGCCTGAGCCCCTGCTCTGAGAAACTTGGACCAGCAGGTATTCTCTTTGTTCCCTGGCCCTAGGCTTAGTAAGATCACCAACCGGCTGACCATCCAGAGGAAGAGCCAGTTCATGCAGAGGCTGCACAGCTACTGGACACTGAAGAGGCAGTCCCGGAATGGGGTCCCACTGCTGCGTCGCCTGCAGACACACCTCCAGTCCCAGAGGAACTGTGACCAAGTCGGGGTACTGTGTCCACCCCGCAGTGGGCTGTGGAAACTGCTCTCCCTGTCAGAGCACGTAGGCTGCTTCCTCTGTTGCACTGGCCCTCCCACAGGCCCAGGGGATCTGTGTATTATCAACTCAACAGAAAGGCTATGTTCCTCTGAGTTCATTCATTTCCTTCCACAGTGAGCTTTCACTTTGTGCCAGGCCCTAGGTACATGCAGATGTGGGGCTAGATAATAAATCACTGTGTACACTTCTCAGGTTGGCACTGCCTTTCACTCAGGATCCCAGGGCTCCCCTCACCATTGGTTCTATCCTGAAGCTCTCATCATCTCCTGATCCCCATTTGCCTTTACAGAGAGATTCTGAGGATAAGAACTGGGCCCTCAAAGAACAGCTCAAGTCATGGCAGCGGCTCCGGCATGACCTAGAGCGAGCTCGGCTGCTGGTAGAACTGATCCGCAAGCGGGAGAAGCTCAAAAGGGAGACGGTGAGTGCTGAGGCCAGAAGGAATAGTAGGGTTGCCCTGGCTTAGAATCAGACCCAGTGCTAGCCCAGTCTTAGTTCACTCTGCGCACTCAGCCTATGGGAGGCCCAGAGTCACAGGAGATATAAACAACCCAACTCAGTGAGCCTGAAGTTCATGCTGGGCGTTTAAGGGTGGGGAAGGCCTGGCTGGCCGGGACCATGGAGAAACAGGGCCTGTGGTTAGCACCAGCAGGGGCAGCTTGTCTAGGCTACCTGGGACCATCCGGACCTGTGCCCAGGTCTGGTCAGGACTGGCTGATCAGGCTTTTTCGTGTTAGATCAAAGTCCAGCAGATTGCCATGGAGATGCAGCTTACGCCTTTCCTCATCCTACTTCGAAAAACCTTGGAGCAGCTCCAAGAGAAGGACACGGGCAACATCTTCAGCGAGCCGGTCCCTCTGTCTGAGGTAACCGAATTGGACGAAGTAAGAACCCCTTCCCTTCACCCCTCCTTCTTTCTGTTCTCCCAGTTGGACCCCCACTGCAGGTCTGGGCCAGGGACAATCTGGGGACCCTGCAGAGAGGGGCTGGTGGCTCCCGGGAAGATAAACTAGAGCCACATGTGTCACCTGGACTCTGTCTGTCCCTATCATACCCCAAGGGCCCAGAAAGGGAGGCAGTCTGCACTCCTCCCCAGAGGCAGGGACACTGAGTCTGCCAAGAGAGACACTTTGAGGGTACTGAACCCTAGGCAGAGACTTTATTTTTTTTTTTTTATTTTTTTTTATTTTTTTGTCTTTTTGAGGCAGGGTCTCGATATGAAGTTCAGGCTGGCCTTGAGCTCACTTTTGTAGTCCAGGCTGGTCTCGAACTCGCACCAATCCTCCTGCCTCAGCCTCCCAAGTGCTGGGATTACAGGCGTGAGCCACCACGCCCGGCTTAGGCAGAGACTTTAGAAGACTCAGCACCTAAAGAACCTGCTCAGAAGCCCTAGGTCCTGACTGGCAGACTTTTCTCTCTAAAAGGTATAAAATGAGGCCTAAGACAGCTCCCTTACAAATTGTGATGATAGATAAAAGGAATACAAGGTGGTGGTTTTTCCAGAAAATTCCTCTACACATTTTTCTCACGGAAGCCATCCTATGGCTTTATGAGGTATTTGCCTATATTTCCATCATCATTTTCTAGTAGAATAAAAGTAGATCCAGAGAGGTTCCATGACTTGCCAGGGTCACACAGCTTGTGACTGGTACAGTCAGGTTAGATCCAGCTTTCCTTTCCCTTGTGCTATATGCCTGCCTCTGACTGGTGGGAGGAAGTTGCTGTATGCATCTCATGGGTGTTTATTAGCAAAAGCATTTGGGGCATGAGACAATGGCTCCACTTAGACACCCTACCCTGCCCTCCCAGGTCCCTGACTACCTGGACCACATCAAAAAGCCCATGGACTTTTTCACCATGAAGCAGAATTTGGAGGCTTACCGCTACTTGAATTTTGATGATTTTGAGGAGGACTTCAACCTCATCGTCAGCAACTGCCTCAAGTATAATGCCAAGGACACCATCTTCTACAGGGCAGCAGTGCGGCTCCGAGAGCAGGGTGGTGCCGTGCTCCGTCAGGCCCGGCGCCAGGCAGAAAAAATGGGCATTGACTTTGAGACGGGCATGCATATCCCCCACAGTCTGACTGGAGACGAGGCCCCACACCACACTGAGGACGGTGGGTGATAAGTTGTATGCACATGCTGCCTGATCCCAGGCAGTGCAGGCAGAAAGCAGTGAGGCTAAGCAGGGTACACTGTCCCAGGACTGCACCCCTGGAAGCTGGCCTGGGCTAGGGGATAGCAGGACCTGTGTTCTACATCACAGTGTGCTCTTGTGGTGGTTTATTGGAGAATCCAGGGCAAAAAGAGGGAACTTGCTTTTTTTTTTTTTTTTTTAACAGTACTGGGGATTAAACTCATGACCTTGTGTTTGCCAGGCAGACATATACACCACTGAGCTATATCCCTGGCAAGAGGGGACTTACTATTCCTGTCTAGGTCTGGGGCCATTGTGCTGCTCCTAGTATGACCCATTCCTCTCAATCCTCCCCCTAGCAGTAGAAGAAGAACGGCTGCTCCTCCTGGAAAACCAGAAGCACCTGCCCGTGGAGGAGCAGCTGAAGCTATTGCTGGAACGGCTGGACGAAGTAAATGCCAGCAAACAGAGCGTGAACCGTTCACGGCGTGCAAAAATGATCAAGAAAGAGATGACAGCATTGAGGCGGAAGCTTGCCCACCAGCGGGAGGTGGGACGGGATGGGCCCGAGCGCCATGGGCCCTCCAGCCGGAGCAGCCTGATGCCCCACCCAGCAGCCTGTGACAAGGATGGCCAGACAGACAGTGCCACGGAGGAGAGCAGCAGCCAGGAGACAAGCAAAGGTCTGGATCCCATAACAAATGTACCCCAGAGCAAGTCATACTTGGGTTCAGCAGCAAGTACTCAGCCCTGCCATTCCCCAAGCAGAGATCTCTCTGTGCAGTTAGCTGCAGTCTCTCCTTGGGTCACAGGAGGAGGCTGGCCTCTTAGCTACCTCTCTGGCACTTGTGCGAGTTCATGTTCCAAAGCTCATGGCCCCACATCATCTCCCCTCTGTAGCTGAAGTAACTGACTCTGGATACCTACTCTTCTCACAGTAGGCCCATCACCAACTCTCCTCTCTCTCTCTCTCTCTCTGCTCCAGGCCTGGGTCCCAACATGTCCTCAACCCCCGCACATGAGGTGGGCAGGAGAACCTCAGTTCTGTTCTCCAAAAAGAACCCGAAGACAGCTGGGCCGCCCAAGAGGCCGGGCCGGCCCCCCAAAAACCGGGAGAGCCAGATGACCCCCAGCCACGGAGGCAGTCCTGTGGGACCCCCCCAGCTCCCCATCATGGGCTCCCTGCGTCAGCGCAAGCGGGGTAGGAGCCCCCGGCCCAGTTCGAGCTCAGACAGCGACAGTGATAAGTCCACTGAAGACCCCCCGATGGGTGAGCCTTCCCATCACCAGCCCCCCCCCAGAGCGTAGCATTGCCATGCTTCCTGGCATGTCCCACTGTCCCTCCCTTTCCTGTAAAAGGTAGAGCTAGAAGGGCCCTTGGGAACCCTTTTGTTCCATCCTCTCTGTGTAGTTGGGAAAATGGAGGCCCAGAGTCCCCTCGGGGTCTCCTCCGTTGTATCACTTTATCTCTCTTCCTCTCATTTTCTCAGGGATCTTGTGCCCTTTAGATCGCTTGTGTCCTGAGACCTGTAACTGCCAGAGCAGCAAGGGGCAGGGTGGGGCTGAGGCCTGCTGTGGTACACACTGCCCAGAGCTAGCTGCTGGCCACATGTATAAGAATGTTGCAGCCCAGAAGCAGAACTCAAGCTCTTGAGTCCCTCTCACCCCCATGCTGTCCCTGGTTGACATCTTCCTGACCAGTTCCTCCCTCCCTCCCCCACCAAGACTTGCCAGCCAATGGCTTCAGCAGTGGAAACCAGCCGGTGAAGAAGAGTTTCCTGGTGTACCGCAACGACTGCAGCCTTCCTAGGAGCAGTTCCGACTCAGAGTCCAGCAGCAGCAGTAGCAGCAGCGCCGCCTCAGACCGCACCAGGTACCAGTCCTGCAGATAGAACCCAGTTCCTGCGATTGCCTGTCAGGCTTCTCTGGCTTTGGCTGTCAAGTCAGGTGGCTCAAACCCAAGTTTCTTGGCAAAATTAATAGCTTAGATCAGTGGCACTATAACGGAGAGCCATCCTGGATTAAGCTGATGATTTAGAACAGTGTGCTGTGATACCTAGTGGCCTAGATGTGACCGACTGATGTACTGTAGCCAGAAGGATGAATTTAAAAATAGGAGTGCAGATAGGCCACATAAAATTCCCAGGCCCTGTATTCTCTTCAACACCAGAAGGTAGGGCAGTTTGATCTTTTTGCAGGCCACATACTGCCTCACCTCTCTTGCCTGCCTTATTAGGGTGTCCAACCCAGACCCTGGGTGTGTTGAATTTGAAATTCTTCTCCTTTCTGCTTTGCAAAAGCATAGACCTCAGGCCTAAAGGAGGATGAGCACATCCCTTGCCATTTCCCCTTTCTTACCTCCCTTTAAGCCAAGTTCCTACTTTCTGTTCTTAGCACTACACCCTCCAAACAAGGCCGGGGCAAGCCCTCCTTCTCAAGGGGCACCTTCCCAGAGGACAGCAGCGAGGACACCTCAGGCACTGAAAATGAGGCCTACTCCGTGGGCACTGGCCGCGGCGTGGGCCACAGCAGTAAGTACCCTCACCCCAAGCCAGGGATGCTAGGGACCCTGTGCCAGGGCCTTGCCAGTGCCCCAGCTGCTGATCCACCCCCTTTTTCCCTTTCCTGTGAAGTGGTGAGAAAAAGTCTGGGCCGGGGAGCCAGCTGGCTGTCGGAGGATGAGGACTCTCCCTTGGATGCTCTGGACCTAGTGTGGGCCAAATGCCGAGGGTACCCGTCATACCCAGCTCTGGTAGGCTGCGCTTCTCCGCCCTGCCCCTTGCTTCTCAATGCCAGCCACAGACTCCCCTGCCCCCTGCTGGGCTGTGGCACACAGGCTTCTTCAGGAGATAGACTCGGGCAGGTGCAGCTTCAGGGTACTCCTTGCTGCCCAGTGTCAGTCTCTGCCCCTTTGGTTTGGGAATACTTCACCATGGGAAGAGAATGGGGGCCAGCAGTAGAGCCCTAGCGGCACATGTGCTCTTCTGTCTCCACCTGAGATGTCCCCAAACTTTGGGGGGGTATGCACTAGAGAACAAACTGAACCAAATTAGGCTCATGTTGTACCCTCAGATCATTGATCCAAAGATGCCCCGAGAAGGTATGTTTCACCACGGTGTTCCCATCCCTGTGCCCCCACTGGAAGTGCTAAAGCTCGGAGAGCAGATGACCCAGGAAGCCCGAGAGCATCTCTACCTGGTTCTCTTCTTTGACAATAAACGAACTTGGTAAGGAAAGAAGAGAGCACTTTGGCTTGGCCACAGATGCAACCCTGTGTGGTATGGGGGCAGACTGCCAGGAAACTAATAGACAGGCTACCACAGAGCCACAAGGAGGGCTTTGAGCCTACATGCAAGGCTTATTGTAACCCAAAATCTGACATAATGTGTGGGCAGTAGCTGACAAACAGTGGTACCTAGAAGCCAAAAGATCTTCAGTGACTGATAAATATTGAGGGTTGCTCTGCACCTATGTTTAGCTTCTAGATTTATGTTTTTTACTACTTCTCCCCAGGAGGCAGAATGTAGATAAAGGTAGCACTAGGTAGGCATAATGGTGCATGCCTGTGGTCTCAGCACTCGGGAGGCTGTGGTGGGAGAATTGCTGTGAATTCGATGCCATCCTGGGCTACATAGAGTTCAAGGCAAACCTGACCTACATAGACCCTGTCTCAAAAAGACAGAATTAAACATATAAATAAAGCTAGTGTTAAGCCGGGCGTGGTGGCGCACACCTGTAATCCCAGCACTCGAGAGGCTGAGGCAGGAGGATTGGTGCGAGTTTGAGACCAGCCTGGGCTACAAAAATGAGCTCAAGGCCAGCCTAAACTGCATAGCGAGACCCTGTCTCAAAAAAGACTAAATAAATAAATAAATAAATAAATAAATAAACAAATAAATAAATAAATAAATAAATAATAAAATAAAAAATAATAATAATAAAGCTAGTGTTGGGGCCCAGGGAGATAGCTCTGTGACACAAGTGCCTGCCTGGCAAGTGCAAGGTTGTGAGTTTAAATCCCGGTCCCGCCAAAAAAATTAAAACTAGTGTTAATATTTAGACTCTAGTGCAAGAGTAGGGTAAAAGGCTACACACCTGTAATCCCAGCACTCAAGAGGCTGAGGTAGGATTGCTGAGTTTGAGGCCAGCCTGATCTGCATAGTAAAACCCTGTCTCAAAAACACAAAAGACCAAAAAGACTACATTCCTATTGTCACATGTATGTATGTAATCTTTTTGTTAGTTTCCTACACATGCTATTCATTATCCATAGTCTGCTAAAAGCCCATGGCACAGGACATCTACTTCCAGTTAGGTCAGAGCTTTTTTGTACCTAAAAATAGCCTGTGGTTACCCCTCTAGCATAGCTGTTGACTGAATGCAGTGTCTTTTTTTTTTTTTTTGCGAGATCAGGGTTTGAATTCACGATCTTTCACTTGCTGGGCAGGCATTTGCGATCTCCCCAGCCCCTTGAATGCAGTCTGTGGAGAACAGGGACTTTGATTCTTGGTTTCTGTCACTCCAGTGCCCAACAGTCTGGCCACTATGGGTGCTACAGTTCAGACTGGCCTTAAACTCACTATGTAGCCCACAATGTCCTTAATCCCTCAGTGATCCAGCTGTTGCAGCCTCTTGAGTGCTGGGATTATAGGTGCTGGTGCCACCACACCAGCTCTGAAGGTATTTTTGAATGAATGAAGAAGGCTGGTTCTTATTGTCCCTGAAATGATTTATTTTTTGATCTTCACTTTGTCCTGTAGGCAGTGGCTTCCCAGGACTAAGCTTGTCCCTTTGGGCGTAAACCAGGACCTCGACAAAGAGAAGATGCTGGAGGGCCGAAAGTCCAACATCCGCAAGTCAGTACAGATCGCCTACCACAGGGCACTGCAGCACCGCAGCAAGGTGCAGGGTGAGCAGAGCAGCGAGACCAGTGATAGTGACTGATCCTGCCCAGCAGAGCCCAGCCTTCAGAGCCCGTGTCTGAAGTGGCACCAGCCTCTGCACTGACTCATTCCTGGTCTTGGGGCCAGTCTCAGGGGAAGCTGGGTAGGGGTGGTCCCTCCTGCCTTGAGTGCAGCTGGACTGTACAGAACACTCCAAGGACCCACAGCAATTCAGTGCAAGGGGAGGGAAGGTCCCGTAGGTCAGAAAGAGCTCCAGAAGCCTCAGGGTGTGGTCTGGCAGGTGGTGGGCCATCACTAGGATGCTGCAGAACACAGCCCACCCTGCCACTGACACCTGTTCATGCCAGGAGACTCCACAACTGCCTAGAGGCCTGAGGCCACTGCTGGTGGAGGGGAGCAGGCATCCACTCAGCCTAGCAGTGAGACTGATGTCTGTCCAGCCTGGAAATGGGGCACTAGGTAACCCCCTCCCCTGCTACTGTAAATAATGTAATTATCAGAGAATTTAAATTATTCTCATTTGTAACTGCGTTTCCGCGTCGCGCCAGAGTCATTTGGTACTAAAAAAAAAAAAAAAAAGACTGGGGCCTGTCCCCACTTTTCTTTTTCCTGTAGAGTTCCCCCTACCTTTCAAACTGGTTTGTATTTATTTCAAAGGAAAAAAATATATTGATTCTTAGAAAATAAAATAGTCTACTTAGAATTATTTGTTCCTGCCTTCTACGAGCCCTCAAAGGGAAGGAAGGCTGTGTCCAGGGACAGTATGTGATTGGGCCCAAGTGGTTGCTAACTGCTGTGCTAGTTATAACACAACAGCTGGGTGCAGTGGTGCATGCTTACAATCCCCGTGGTTTGGAAGGTTGTGGCAGGAACATATCAAGCATGAACTCAGCCAGGGCAACTTGGACCTCAGCTGGAGATGTAGTTCACTGTGAAGTACCTGGCTTCAATCCACACACACAGAAAAGAAGAGAGAATGAGCTGCCACTTGGAGCAGTAGGTGTTGTGGTAGCAACTTATGCAAGGCAGTTTCTTCTGACCCCTACAGTACCTATGGAGTGGTTAATAGGCCAATTATCTTCACAGGAGGTCTGAGTGCCAGGATTTGAGCACAGATCTATTGGTCTGCAAAGCTGGCCAACTGCTAGATGAAGAGAAGAAACCACTGCAGATTCCTCTGGGATTTCAATGGCTTGAGTCCTTTCTTCAGAGCCTGATCCAAGTGCTTCAGTTGCTATATAGTAGCTCTTTTGCCCTACTTTACTGGGGAGTCAGGGATATAGCACATCATTTTCATTTCATCCTCAATTCTGTCATTTCCAGTTCAACCAGAATTAGTTACAGAAATGCCTCCCAAATATTAGGTGCCTGGGGGATGCCATCACCGGCCGTGAGACTCACAGGCGGACATGGTAGACCAAGGCCTTGCAGCCACTGAGGAGGAAAGCTGAGACAATGTCCCTATTAATTTAACACTGACTGGTCTAAAGCACCTGGAGGCAGTTGCAGGGACCACGGTTTGATTCCCCCCCCCCCCCCCGCACCCCATGAAGCGCCAGCTCTGCCCTCAGGGCAGGCTGAGCCGGCCATAAAAATAAAGTTCTGAAACAAAAAAAAAATTAAATTAAAAAAAATTAATACTGATGTTGGGCATGCCCTGCTAACAGGTGCACCCTGTAGAAAAAGCGGATCCGGTCCTTTTAAGGATTTGCGGTCGCAAGAACCACCACCTCTTCCAGCCCAGGTGGCAGCAGGGGGTTAGGGGGCTGCCTCAGGCTGCCCTGCTTTACTACCCAGAGCTGCCTTCCGCCAATTCGGGACCACTGAGGGAGGAGAGATGGGAAGCCTGGGATAGGGCTAGGGCATCCGCCCTCGAGCGCTCGAAAGTAAATCCTGCAGACGGTGGAGGCTGTGAGGGTGCTGAGGGCCGCAACCGCGTTCGGCTCTGAACCTGGGGACTTCCCGGGGGCAGGCTGTAGATCTGACTTTCAGGACGCGCTGGAGCAGGAGATGGCACCGGGAAGGGCCACCACGAGAGGTCGAAGGACCCCGTCATGCTCTAGCACAAACTAACGCCAGGAGACGCAGCCGCCGCGATAGCGGTTCTGAGTGCTCCAAATCCCGGCGCTCAGAAAGGTCCGCCCTCCGCTCCAGGCCCACTCTTCATTGGCTCCTCCTCGGATCGAATGAGCAGCGTCTCGGCTTTGCTTCCGGTGTGACAGTCGCGAGAGCACCCGCGCGCGCGGGTCTCGGTTGCTCAGAGCGACCGGGGAGCCAGGAGGCGCCGGTGAGGGGAGGGCACATCAGGAGGGCGGTCCCTGCGCCCCTGGAAAGGGAGAGGGACGGGGGCTGCTGGAGAGGAGGGGCCAGTGCGATGGGGCGAGCTCCCTTTCCGCTTGGAGCATGAGGCACCGCACACTCACCTGCAGCCCGGCGCTCTGGGCCTCTATCCCGTGTCCACGCGCGGAGCTGCGCCTGGATCTGGTGTTAGCTTCTGGACAGTCCTTCCGGTGAGTGGCTGCGCCTGGGAGGCCCCTCCCCTGCTTTGTGCTGCTGGCCCAGGTGCAAAAGAATGTTGGGGAGAGTACACTTCAGGGGGAGATACACCTCAGAATCTAAATAAAAGGAACTAAGCACTACTTTATCAGTGTGATAAGTCCGCCGCGTTGTGAGGATCAGGCTCTAAAACTGGTGCAAAGGGTAGCCAGTTACTTGGTAATTGGTAAGTCAATTTAGGCATCTAAGAGACAGGAGGGACCCAGGGTGAAGGGAAGCAGGATGAGGCCCAACTGCGCCTGGGCACAGGTGGAGAGAGCAGAGCCCTTCGCACTGGAGTGGCGTACTGGCGGGCCAGGTGTGGACACTGACACAGACCGAGGAGCAGCTGCACTGCACCGTGTACCGGGGGGACAAGGGCTGGCTCGGCAGGCCCACGCTAGAGGAGCTGGAGGCCGTGCGCAAGTACTTTCAGCTGGATATCAGTTTGGCCCAGCTGTACAGCCACTGGGGTGCTGTGGACCCCCACTTCCAGGAGCTGGCTCGGAAATTCCAAGGTAAGGATACAGCCCCATGGAGACTGGGTGCTTGTGTGTTTATTGTCTATGATTCATAAATTGGGTCTTTTGTATACGTCATAGGATTCACAAGAAATAAAAGAGCTGAGAATAGTTCCTGGAATACTATTGTTATCACTATACAGATCCCCGTTATGAAATTATGGAGCCTAGGGCCAGGGATGTAGCTCAGCGGCACAAGCACCTGCCTGGCAAGTGCAAGGTCCTGAGTTTGACTCCCAGTAGCCAAAAAGAAAGAGAGAGAGAGAGAGAGAGAGAGAGAGAGAGAGAGGCTAATCTTGGTGGTGTGGCCTGGGGGCAGGTGACTTTATTCATTTTGTAAAGATGTCAGAGCATCCAGTATGTGACTGGTGATAGAGCAGGGGACAAAATAGACGGAAATTTCTGTCTTCATGGTGCTTGTATTGTGACTTTATCAATTAAATGGGGTAGTAATCCAGACCTCCTCAGGTGCCACAAGGAATGAGAGGCCTGGAATTTCTTTCTGTAGCAGTGCTGTCCCTCATTATCTTCGGACTCTGCTCTGTTCCCCAGGGGTGCGACTACTGCGCCAGGACCCTACTGAATGCCTTTTCTCCTTCATCTGTTCCTCCAACAACAATATTGCCCGCATCACTGGCATGGTGGAACGGCTCTGCCAGGCGCTCGGCCCTCAGCTTGTCCAGCTTGATGGTGTCACTTACCATGGCTTTCCCAGCCTACAGGCCCTGGCTGGTGAGTAGGTACAGCCTGTTCCCCCATCATGAGACAGAATGAAGGGAAGCACATCCTGCACCTAACAGAGTGCTTGCCCCACAGGAAGCGTGTAGAAAATTCAAGCTGCAGTCACTGTAAGGAACCACAGTTTTGCACCGAAAGTACCTGCATGTAGTGAACAGCAACACTATTTCACAAAGACATGGAAATCAGCTGGCAGGTGTAACAACCTAGGAAGGTGAAGCACGCTAGAACTGCACTGCAAAGAGATAACTCAAACAAAGACATTTTGGGTGGGGTACCCATAATCCCAGCAGCACTCAGGAAGCTGAGGCAGGAAGATTGCCCTGAGTGAGAGGCCAGCCTGGACTACATAGTGAGTTCAGGGCCAGCCTGAAGAGTGTAGCAAGTCTCACAAAAGAAAGAGGGATTGAGATTTTTGGCCCTTAGAAGCCTGGTCTTTAGTTCCCCACTGCAACCTTGTCTTGTTTTTAGCATGGGAAGTGTTTTGGCTTTTTTGTTTTGGGGTGGGTTTTGGCAGCACAAGGGATTGAACCCAGCATCTTCACACTGAGCTACATCCTTAGCCCTTTTTCCTTTTTATTTTTTTATCTATCTATCTATCTATCTATCTATCTATCTATCTATTTATTTATTTATATTGTGGTACTGGGGATTGAACTCAAGACTCTGTGCTTGCCAGGAAAACACTTAGTCTACTGAGCTATCTTCCCAGCCCATTTATTTTTATTTTTACTTTTTTTTTTTTTTTTTTTGACACATCATTTCACTCATTGCCCAGGATGGGCTCAAATCTGCACTCTCCCTGCCTCAGCCTCCCAGAGTGCGGGTATCACAGGGTGCACAGCCATGGTCAGCCAGTTTTCATCTCGAAGGATGTGGGAAAGAGCAGTCTCGTGGCAGTGGGGTGCCCGCACAAGACACCATCTCCATGTTGCCCTTGCTCAACGGTTAGCTCACCCCTTCTAAGGTCTTGTTTTCTCTGTAAATGGAAAAAACAGCAGTGTGTCACTGGGGTTCTCCAGAAAAATAAGCACAGTATATGCCTAAGCACTTCGCCAGTGCATGATCTCAGCACTTAATAAAGGAAACCGGTTTCTTAGGGCTGGGGATGTAGCTCTTACTTTGCACGCATAAGGCCCTGGGTTTAATCCCACCACCACACACAGACACACACAATAATAAAAGCTGTTTTTATCATTTTTTAAGATATGGGTATGAGCTATCTGGAGAAAAGTTAAGGAACTTGAGAGTGGCGCCCACCTGTGATCCCAGCACTTGGTTTTCTTTTCTTTTCTTTTTAACTTTCTTTCTTTATTTGCTTTTGTGTGACCGGGGATCAAACTTACAATCTTGCACTTGCCAGGCAGGCACTTGTGCCATGGAGCTATTTCCCCAGCCCCAAAACTTTATTCATATTATGGCTGGCTCAGCCTGCCCTGGGGGTGGGGCTGGCACAGCATGTGGTGCCAGGGATCAAACCATGGTTCCTGTACTTGCCTAAGTAGGCGCTTTAGACCCCTGAGCTATCTTGCTGGCCCCGATCCCAACACTTGGGAAGCTTGAGTTGAAGGCCAGCCTGAGCTACACAGCAAGACCCCATCTCACACACAAAAAGGCCCATAAGCCTTTGCTCCATCATGTGAGTCGTACCTGTCCCCTACAGCTGTGAGGCAGGCTCTTAGAGAATGCCAACATGTGGACGGCAGCTCACATTGCCTGAACCCTGATCTTACTGCACAGGGCCGGAGGTGGAGGCTCAGCTCAGGAAGCTGGGCCTGGGCTACCGGGCCCGCTACGTGAGTGCCAGCGCCCGAACCATCCTGGAAGAACGGGGTGGGCCAGCCTGGCTGCAGCAGCTGCAAGAGGCCCCCTACGAGGAGGCACACAGAGCCCTCTGTACCCTGCCAGGGGTAGGCACCAAGGTGAGCCCAAGGACACAGGGGCACTCCCATGAGAAGCAGCAAGGAGGCATCGTGAAAACCCAGTGGAGGCCTGACTTCTGCAGGTAGAGCCAGAAGGAAAAAAAGAAAAACATTCTGAGAGAAAAGAGCAGAGTGCAGAAAGAATGTAAGAGGATTTAGTGAATTTTGGAAAGGCCACTGTGTAGGGACATTGTAGATGCTGCTCTCCCTCTGAAGAGATTTCCAAAACGAACAGCAGGGAAGTTAATAGTGGCTATCTTTGTGTTTTTTGTTTGTTTGTTTTGTTTTGTTTTTGTTTTTGTCTTTTTGAGACAGGGTCTCACTATGCAGTTGAGGCTGGTCCTGAGCTCACTTTTGTAGCCCAGGCTGGTCTCGAACTCGCACCAATCCTCCTGCCTCAGCCTCCCGAGTGCTGGGATTACAGGTGTGAGCCACCACGCCCGGCTCAAATAGTGGCTATCTTTGGAGAGAAGAATGTTTAATTTTCTTGAAATAGCATGTCCTTCCAGAACATTTTTTTTTTTTTTTTTTGGTGGGACCAGGGTTCAAACTCACGACCTTGCACTTGTCCAGCAGGCACTTGTGCCTCGGAGCTATCTCCCCAGCCCCCAGAACATTTTATTTGATGTGAGTAGATTAGTAGTAAGATAGATGCACAAATCTTAACCAACATCTTTGCAAAAACATAAACCTAGAGTTAGAAGGGAGAGCCTAAGAAAGAAAGAAAGAAAGAAAGAAAGAAAGAAAGAAAGAAGAAAGAGCCTAGCCAATTGTCCTGTAACTTTCAGATACCAAAAAAAAAAAAAAAAAAAAAAAAAAAAAAAAAA
>PVJA010039585.1:0-19060 GCA_004027025.1 Myocastor coypus | reverse complement strand
CTTACTGGGGTAAGGTGGTATCTAAGTGTTGTTTTGATTTGCATTTCACGAATAGCTAGCGATGTGGAGCATTTCTTCATGTATTTGTAGGCTTGCTGTATTTCTTTCTCTGAGAAGTGAATGTTCATCTCAGATGCCCATTTCTGGATTGGGTCTTTGAATTTTGGGACCCTAATGGTTTTTAGTTCTTTGTAGATTCTAGACAGAAGACCTTTGTCTGAGTACTTGTTAGTTATACTCTTTTCGAAATTTGTGGGTCGTCTTTTCACTTTGTTAGTGGTTTCCTTTGACAATGCATATTAATTCTAGTAGTTTCTTTGTTAGGTTTTTGGGTCTTCCAAAAAGACGTGATTATCATGTCATCTGCAAGTAATGATAGTTTAACTTCTTCTTTACCTAATCTTTTTCCTTTTATTTCTCTCTCTTGTCTCTTGGCTGTAGCTAATGATTCCAGAACTATATTGAATAGGAGCTGTGGTAGAGGACAACTTGTATTGTACCAGATCTCAGAGTAAGACTTCAGCTTTTCTCCATTTAGAATTATGTTAGCCATTGGATTGTCATAAATGCCTTTTATTAGATCGAGACAGAGGTTCTCTATTCCAATTTTATGTAGGACTCTGAACATAAATAAGTGTTGGGCCTTGTCAAAAGCCTTTTCTGCATCAATTGAGACAATCATGTGATTTTTGGCTTTGGCTGTATTGATATAGTGTATTACATTTAAAAGTTTGTGTATGTTAAACCATTCTTGGATCCCTGAGATGAATCCTACCTGGTCATAGTGTATAATCTTTTTGATGATTTGCTGTATTCTATTGGCGAGGATTTTATTGAGGATTTTTTTAATCTATGTTCATGGAAGAAATTGGCCTGTAGTTCTCTTTTTTAGTTGCATCTCTCTCTCTGGTTTTGGTATCAGTGTAATACTTGCCTCTAGAAATAATTTTGGAATGATTGTGACCTTTTCAATTTCATTGAAGAGTTTGAAGAGTATTGGGATTATGTCTTTGTATGTTTCTTGTAGAATTCAGTGGTGAATCCATCAGGACTTGAACTTTTGTTTGTCAGTAGATTTTTTGTTACATTTGTATTTCATTGGCTGTTATTGTGTTGTTGAGAGTCCTTATATCTTCTTGATTCAGTTTTGGTAGTTTGTACCTTTCTAGGAATCTGTCCATTTCATCTGTGTCTTCAGTTCTGTGAGTGTAAAGATTCTCAACATAGCTATTAATAATCCTCTGAATCTCTGCTGGCTCTGTAGTAATTTCACTGTTTTCATTCCTTATTGCTTGAATTTGAGTCCTTTCTTTCCCTTTTTTGATGAGGCTAGCTAGGGGCTTCTCAATTTTATTTAATCTTTCAAAGAATCAGCTTTTTGATTCATTAATTCTTTGTATTGTTTTATTTGTCTTGATTGAGTTAATTTCTGCTCTAATCTTTATAATTTCTTCACGTCTTTGGGCTTTGGGTTCTGTTTGCTATTCCTTTTCTAGTCAGTTTAGGTGCTGCATAAGAGTACTCATTTATTCCCATTCTGTTTCTTAATGTGTGAGTTCAGAGTTATAAATTTCCCTCTAAGAACTTCTTTCCTTGCCTCCCATAAATTCCAGTCCTTCAATTTTCATTAAATTTTAAATATTGTTTAATTTCGTATGTAGCTCACTGGTTGCTGAGAAAGGTGTTGTTCAATTTCCACGTATTTCTGGGGTTCTTTTGGTCTTTTTTTTGTCATTTATTTACATTTTCATTGCACTGTGGTAACATAATATGCATGAAATAATTTCTGTTTTCCTGCATATATTTAAGCATGACTACACACTAGCATGTGATCTATTTTGAGAAATGTCTTGTGTGCAGTTGAAAAAAATGTGTATTCAGAAGTGGTTGGGTGGAACACTTTGTGTATGTCCACTAAGTCCAGTTATTCCAAGTTCTGGTTCAGTTCCGCTACTTCCTTGCTAATTTGTTTTGTCTGCTTGACCCATCTTTTTGAGATAAAGGGATGTTAAAGTATCCTGTTAAGATTATGGTATTAGATTTTTCATGTCCATTAAGATTTGTCTTATATAACTTGGTGCACCTGTGTTGGGTGCAATATATATTTATGCGTGTTACCTCTTAGTCTTGACTTTTTCTCCTAAACACTATATAGTGACCTTCTTTATTTTGTTTATACCTTGGTTTGAAGTTTAGACTGTCTGGAAACAGGATTGCTACCTCTGCTTTTTTTGAAGTGCTAGGGCATGTAGTAATGTTTTCCATTTTAGCCTAAGAGTTTCTTTATCAGTTAGGTATGTCTCTTGTATATAGTATATGGTTGGATTTTGCTTCCTTATCCACTCTGCCAGTCTATTGCCTTTAGTTGCAGAATTGAGTCATTTACATTGATGGTTATAATTGAAATGTGTTGACTTATGATTGACAGGTCTTTTGCTTGCTACTGTTTACCATTTTTTCTCCTGCTTAATTGGTTGACATATTTGGTGGGTTCTTTCTGGTCCCATTTGTAGAGTTCAGGTCATTTTGGTCCCATTCTAAAATATTTTTTAGTAGCTTGTGTAGGTTTGGCTTTGACATCATGAAACTCTTTTTTTTTTTTTTTGTCTTTTTAAGACAGGGTCTCACTATGCAGTCCAGGCTGGCCTTGAACTCACTTTTATGGCCCAGGCTGGTCTTAAACTCGTACCGATCCTCCTGCCTCAGCCTTCCAAGTACTGGGATTACAGACGTGCGCCACCACGCCTGGCTTCATGAAATTCTTTAGTTGTTCCTTGTCTAGGAAGTATTTCTTTTCTCTCTCATACTTGCAAGGGAGTTTTGCAGGACATAGAAGTCTGGGCTGGAATTTGTTTTCATGAAGGACTTGAAGCACTCTGCTCCATGCTCTTCTTGACTTCATAGTTTGTGAAGAGAAATCTGCTGTTATTCTGATGAGTTTTCCTTTAAATGTGATCTCTTTCCTTTCTCTAGAGGCTTTTATTGTATTATTCTTCTGTTGGATTTCCAGGACCTTGACTATTATATGTTTGTGTGTGTTTTTAGTGGGTTTGATGTTATTTGGAGTTCTGTGTGCTTCAGTTATTCAATGTCTTATTGTTTTCTCATATTTGGGAAGTTTTCTGCTATTACTTCTTCCCATATTCTTTTTATATCTTTCATATTGATTCCTTCTTTCTCATTGATTCCTATTATTCTCAGGTTGTTCATTTTTGCATCACCTTGCAGATGTTGAATAATTTTTTTCTTACATCTTAGTTGTTTTTAAGATATCCTTTCTTACCTTTTCACTAGCTCTGTGTCTTCAAGATCTGAAACTGTATCTTCACTTTCGTTCATACGATGCTACCAGCTTGTGATTGAGATTTTATTTTCTTGTTCAAAGAGTTCTCTTTGAAACTCTTTCATGCAATCTATTTCTTTTCTATATTGTTCATTTAAAGATTCCATTATTTTTATATCCTCCTTTAATTTTTTTATCAATGTCTTCTTTAGGGGCTTTTATTAAGTCTTTTACTATAGTTAGCCTTTCTTTTTCTACTTCAGAGTTTATTTCTGCTCTTATTTACTTTCTATCTTTCTGCAGTTGTTCCTTTGCTTCATATGCTATTAATTTAGAAATATCTTTTTTTTTTTTAACTTGAGGTTATTTCTGATCTGATTTCCTCTATACTTTTCTGCAGCTGTTTTTTTTTACTTCAGACTCTAGTAATTCAAAGATTTCTTTTTTTACCTCAGAGATTATCTGAGATCCGAGTTCCTCTATATGTTTCCATATTTGTTTGTTTACTTCAGATGCTACTAATTCAGAGATTTGGACTGCATGATTCCCATTTTCTTCTATGGTAGCATCCCTTGTATTTGCTCCAAGTGGGCTTGGAACCTAAGATTGTATTTTTTTTCCTTGTCTATATCATTCTGTATAGCAGTGATCTCTCACCTTTGTTGCAGAACTTTGTTGAAGTTATGCTGTTAGTGTCTACTGAACTTTGGGTCTGGATCTACCAAATTTGACCTTGTCTGGATGTGCCTGGCTGTTGTGCTCAGCTTCTTCCTGGTGCAGCTTTTGGATGAGAGTCACTGTGCTCCTCTTGCAAGATGCTCCGCTCCTGCATTAGCTGGTAGGGTCTGACCAGCCAGCCTCTCTACAGGGCATTTTGCTTCAGGGCTCCATAGCAGTTGCCGGGGCTGAGTTCTTGGTGATGTAGAAGTTCTGGTGATGCAAGGGTGCAGGCCTAGTGTTCCTGCCTACATACCCGCCAGTCACAAGCTGTGGGCAGGTGTGGTGCGGAGTTTGGGCTGTGGTGTGTGTGGGGGGGTGGGAGGGGCAGGCCGAGAAGTTCTACCTGCTCATCCGCCGGTCAGTTCAGACTGCTATGGGTGGAGGCTGAGTTCTGGTGGAAGTGTGGGGGCTGCAGGCCGAGAGGTCCTACCTGCGTGCCCACCAGTTGGTCGGTCTGTCTGGGCTGTTGTCTCGACTTTTCTTTTTCACTGTTGAATTTCTTGTTCCTGGTGGGTGCTCCATACATATTTTATTGAGTTAATGAGGAATCTAATTCCAAAGAAAGCAATGAATAGAAGGCTTAAGGAGTTAAGCAGAGTTCTGTCCTGTGCAAGGCACTGCTGAATAGTGCAGTTTCTCTGGAGTAGAATAACTAGTCCCTTCCTCCCTTCCTCCCTCTCTCCCTCCCTCCCTCCCTCCCTCCGTCCCTTCTCTTTACTCATAGAGAAAACATTTGCTAGCTTCCTTCTCTGGGGTGAGAGAAGAAAGGCTGGAAAGGGATGTGGCTTGGTACATTCTCCGGAGACCTCAGATAGAACCGCAGCTTCAATTCTTCCACCATTCTCTTTTGAGAAGGAGAGGAAATCCAAGGGATCTGGAGTGCAAATGGGCACAGACTTCTAAGAGGCAGCATCTCCTCTGTTGAGAGGGGACAGAGGGAGTTGGAGCATCCTAAATTCATCCTTTTTCTCAGCTGTATTGTGGAGAACCACAGCAGTGTAAATGAAACTGATGCTGCTTGGGGTGACCCTCTGGGCCAGTGCCACAGCCATGTGGCACCCAGGCTCCCTGGCTTTCTATTCCTGTCACTCTTCACTCCTGCCCCGCCAGGCTGACTCCTAAACACAATATACAAATTTGTGGGAAGAAAAAAAATGAAATGCTCTTCATTTAGAATCAAAGGGCTGTTTTAAGATTAAAAATTCAAACTGTCACATGAAGATGGTCCACATTTAAAATTAACTGTTGAGATGCAAAGGTTCCCTTCTGGACTAGAAATCATGGCTTCTAGTTATAGAGTATTTGGGCTACATGTTTATGGAACGTTTGAAGAAGGCATTATCAATAGGTCAAAACAGGCCTCCCAAGCCTTCTGTGTCTCGTCTGGCATGCTCATTTGGCACTGGATCTGATCTTGTGTAGCTTTGAACTCTAGTCATATTTTCTAATGCAAATGAATTATCTTCAACTGGACTGAAAGCCCTTGCCATGTATTATTCTGTTTCCCTCTGTTGTTGTGGTTGCAGCATAGTGCCAAGGATGGTGCACTGGATAATACATCTGTTTCTTCCTTTTTTCCTCCTCCTCTAATTTTTGTCCCCTTGCTTCCTCTATGTCATTTTCTTTTCCCTCTTTCAATCTCTTCTCTTCCTCTATTTTCCTCCTTTCCTTCCTCTCTCCATTTCACCTCTGTCTCACTCTATACTTCTGCAAATGTCTCTATCCATTGCTAAGCAGGTAGGTATTGAGAAGCAAGTGATAAATTAATGGCAGTACGCTTCCTACTCAAACAGAGGTTTGAGTCAGCTTGCGAGGTGGATCCAGAAGCTAGAGAGCATAGCTGCTTGTGTAGTTACATTGCTAACACATGGAGTGGAACATGGGTGACAGGCATGCACAGGAAGGGGCCATTTGTTTGGTATTAGGGGAAGCTCTTGAGCTGAGGCCAGGGAATGAGAGGGAACGGCCAGGAAAGGTTGGAGGGGGCGGAGGTAGAGGGTGCTGCAGTGTGCGTGTGTGGGGAGTTGAGGTATGGAGTGACCTGGCTGCTCTGGAGCTGAGACAGGAGGCCAGTGCAGGTGCAGCGGAGGTGGCGGATAGCGCGCAGAGATGGGAACAGGCAGGCATCAAGGCCGAGGCCAGGTGAGAGAGTCCTGTTTTTCTTAAGAGTGTGGGAATCTGTGGAAAGGGTTCGAATAGGAAAATAACAGTCAGGGTTTCCTCTGTGTAACATCACTGGAGGCCAGAAGTGAGGGTGGCTCCATTCATATGGGGGTGTTAACTAAGCGATGTGTCCTGACGATGCCATGTTCTGGGTCCTGATGGGGAAGGGTTCCTGGATCTCAGCCAAAACTGAGGAGCAGAGCAGAGTGAGCAAGAGAGAGGTCAAGACTGCTAAGTCTGCTTCCCGTTGCTGCACCAGAATTCTTGATTGTGCATCATTTACAAAGGAAAGAAGTTTCTTTCGGCTCAGGTTCCTGGAAGCTGAGAAGTCCAAGTTCAAGCAGCTATATCTGGTGAGGGTCTCCTGGTACCTTATAACACCAGGGAAGTCAGAGAGACAGAGAAGGCACATGTGGTGGTGGGGAAGCAGCAGAAGCCTAGTGATTCCTCCTGTACCTATTTCTGAAAGCAAGACATCAGTCCCTTCCTGGTGCCTCCACCACCTTGACCCACACCTCCTGACAAGCCCCGTCTCCTAACACTGCCATGTCAGGCATGAAGTTTCCAATGCATGGGCCATCAGGGGACACACCAACCATAGCAACTGCAACTGTATATATGAACTTAGGAATATTGCATAAAGGACCCCTAGAAGGATAAAGAAGAAAGTATTAATTAATAACTGTAGACTGTACAAACGGAATGGGTACAAGTTGGGGAATCAGACATCTTGTGCACATGCTTTGTTCTACTGTCTGATCTGAACCACCGATGGTGAAGTATCACTCAACACCTGAACAAAATGAGCAGGACAAAGGAAACAGGATTCAAGTTACCCAACTGCTGGGAGCAGGTACACATTTACCTTCAACT
The DNA here is from genome assembly GCA_004027025.1 of Myocastor coypus. Lineage (NCBI taxonomy): Eukaryota > Metazoa > Chordata > Mammalia > Rodentia > Myocastoridae > Myocastor > Myocastor coypus. The sequence continues at coordinate 12,021 of PVJA010039585.1, read as the reverse complement.
CTCCTTTTAGATGTTTCTTAGTCTGATGTTGATGTTGATATTTTAATCATCTGTTGAGTGAATGACCCCAAGTAATAGGAATATATATATATATATATATATATATATATATATATATATATATATATATATATATATATATATATATATATATATATATATATATAGGCAGGCTCAGCCTGCCCTGGGGGTGGGGCTAGTGCACCATGTGGTGCCAGGGATTGAACTGTGGTCCCTGAGGTTGCCTAAGTAGGTGCTTTATACTTTTTTTTTTTTTAAAGCATTTTTTATTATTTTTTTTTCTTGTTTCAGAACCTTTATTTGTTTATTCACTCATTTTTATGGCCGGCTCAGCCTGCCCCAAGGGCAGGGCTGGCGCAGCGTGTGGTGCTGGGGATTGAACCGCGGTCCCTGAAGCTGCCCAAGCTTCCCCAAGCAGGTGCTTTAGACCACTGAGCCATCCCGCCAGGCCCCGTAGGTGCTTTATACTGCTGAGCCATCTTGCCAGCCTAGCACTATTGTCTTAATAACAGTAATCCATCAATGTCTCACTTTATTTTTATTTTTTTTTATTTTTTATTTTTTTTTTTCTTGTTTCAGAACCCTTGTTTGTTTGTTCATTTATTTTTATGGCTGGCTCAGCCTGCCCTGAGGGCAGAGCCGGTGCAGCATGTGGTGCCGGGGATCGAACCGCTGTCCCTGTTTCCTAAGCAGGCGCTCCAGACCACTGAGCCATCCCGCCGGGCCCCAATGTCTTACTTCAGACAATTGTTACAGAGTTGCCCCTGGTTGGAGTATCACGTCGTCTAACTTTATTATACACAAACTCTGATGGCAAGCACAGGGTGTGTTATGTACGTGATAACAGTTAATTCTCACAACAGCCTATCACCATCATACTGCAGTCATGGAAACTGGGGCACAGGGAAGTAAGAATAGATCTTGATCTCACAGAGTGCATCTTCCAGAAGGTCAGGCAGATGCTTGAACATATAACTGCTCCCCAGTGGGATGAGGTCTTGATGGTAGAAAGGCACCAGGTACAGGGGCAGAACGAAGAAATGGGAGAAAGGCATGAGGGTAGGCTTGCTGGGAGACGAGCAGACACTTTAGCAGCTCCCGGGGATATGCAGAGGAGTTCCACAGCATTCTGAGGGAAGGGCATTCCCCAGGGAGGGCACAGTGCATACAAAGCATGGCACATAAAAAGTACCGAGGTTGGAAATGGTAAGCCAAGAAAGTGGAGGCCTCAGGGCTCTGGGGGTGACTGGAGAAGGGATGCTTAGAGAATGAGCGGAACCAGTTCGGGAGTGTGGAGCTCGATCCAGCCTGCTGCTGATGTGCGGCTTCCCTAAGACGTGCATGCTCTTCCGTCTTTGTGACTTGTCTGTACTTAGCTCCCAGCATCCACTCCTTCCTGCACTGAGCAGTTATTCTACGCCAGAATAGAATCTGATCTGGGATTCAGTGCTAAGAAGCAGGCGTGAAGACCTAACTCACACTTAATGAATACCTAAACACAAAGCCGACCAGAGAAGAGGCAGGTATAACGAGAGGCGGAAATGGTCGGGGAGGGCTTCTTGGAAGAGGAGATCCTTCAGTGACACATTTGATGGTGATGACAGTTGTTGAGGGAGGAGCCAGTGATATCATTAGAGTTCAGAGGGCAGCATGGGCATGATGCATTAAGATGTGTGTGTAAGGCTGGCATAGCGATCAGGGCCTCAAGAGATACGAGAGGCCCTGGTGACCAAGCCCCAAGGATTTTCCAATGGAAGAGAGAAGGAGAAAGAAGAGAAAGAGTGGCACTGTGTAGATTCCCAAGTGCTGTGAATACAGCATATGCCCCTTGCTGAGAGCAACCTCTCTGTGGGCCTCAGAGAGTACAGCATGAGTGCCTGGCACTAGAACTTGTCTTTCAGACCAGCCTGTGCTGCGAGCTGCTAGTTCCTCATAAGTCAGTTTCAGGCCAGCCTCGCACTGGGTGGTTGTTAGGTCTGATTGCACAGACAGACCTGCGCTGGCCTCACTGTCAGGCAGCCACATTGTCCCACGTGGCAGAGGCTGAGAACTGAACAGCCAGATCCTCAGCTCTGACGGGAATAATTAAAATGGGATCAGTGGTCTGTCCTGCAGTAATATCAGCAATCAGAGCTCCCAGCATGGAGGCATCTGGCCCTGGCTGCCCTTACCTTCCCTGGACTGGCATTCTGCTTGTCTTGCCCAGGCCGGTCTGGTTCACGCCTGCTAGATAGGAAGGCAGCGCCCTGCACGGTCTGATCTTCATGTGCTGGCACTGTGCAGCTGTTCTTTCATTCACAGGTGTCAGATCCTCAAGATAACAGCCCTTGGAGGCAGAAAGGGGAAACTGAGGTTCAGAGAGGCTCAGGTTCTTTATCATGGAGCCACAGTCAGGACTACACCAGGTCTGCAGCTAGCTTTCAGTTTGGAGTTTCTGAGCTTCCTTTCTAGTCTTCTCAGTCCTCCAATGTGGGAAGAATTTTTTCTGTGGTCACTGTTATGGACTGATGTTTGTGTCTTTCTCATTTGCTATGTGGGAGCACTGACCTCCAGTGTATTGACAGCTGGGGTAGGGTCTCTGGGAGGGAACTGGGGTTAGATGGGGTCATGAGGCAGAGGCTGCACAAGGGGACGAATGTCTGCCTAACAAGAGGATGCATGTCTCTTTCTCTCCACATCTTGGAAACATGAGAAGATGGCAGTCTGCAAGGCAGGAGGAGAACCCACACTGGGGACCAAGCTGCCCTCATCTTTGCCTTGACATCCCAGCCTTCATTGATTAAGCCATGCAGTCCATGGTATTTCATGTGGCAGCCCAAGCTGACTAGGACTTCATTAAAGCACCTCAATTTCTATTTAGAGAATTAAATCTCTCTCTCTAGGTACATATTGTTGGGACCAACTTGTAGCCATTTGACCACACTGGGCTGGTTCAGACTCTTCTTCTAGGCCTGGTCTCCTCAGTAGTTCTCTTGGCCCAGCACATCCCTCCAGAAGGTGCTCGGGGAGAAAGACAGGGATGCTGTTCCCATCGCCCAATCCCAATTCTACTGTCAAGAAGGATCCTCAGCCTTCTGATTGGCTCTGTAAGCACCTGAGCAAACTGAATGTCCAATCATGTCCCTTTCTGTTTACATCACCATAATTGTTCCTGTATCCGAGGACAGCAGACACCTGGGTCTGTGCACACTGAATGTCATTTTTCTTAATGGTCAGCTAGAAGTGTGCTGCATAGAGCACTTGCATGTGAAAGCAAGATGTGTGGAAAAGGCGAGGAGCACGGAGGGTGGCTTCCCATCACCTAGTGCTGGAGGGGTTTAATCAAAGTTACAGTCCCAACCCCTTCCTTCAACTGGCACTGGGCATCCAAGGTTGAAGGGATATGCAACGTGGCCTTGGCCTTCATGGGCTTTCAGTTTGGCAGGAGAGATATGATTGAGGCATAGATAACCTTAATGTTAGGATGGATGTCATACAATCTGAGAGAGACAAAATGGGCAGGTGAGCAGGAAAGTGTTCAGTGTGTGGTATATTTAGTACACATAATAGTTAGCCTTAATTGAATCTTTATTATATACTAAGTGCCTTAGTAAATGTTCAGTGTGCTTACCATCAAATCTTCCTAATAACTTGCAGAAGTAGCTACTATTTTCCGTCCATTTTGCAGGTGGAGAGGCTGGGGCACAATGAGGTTGAGGAAGATGCCCAAATGGGATTGGACATCTTCCTTTCCTGGCTGCTGGGCCCACGGTGTCATCAGGTCTGGGGACGGAGGCTTGGAGCCAAGAGATGAAAGGCAGGTCGAGAAAATGTAGCCCAGAGTGAGATTACACTCATCTCAGGCAGGAGACATTAAAACAAGATTTAAAACATGTTCAGGATGTCAGAGCTGAGAGAAAAATCTTTTGTGTAATCCCCTTGCTCTAGCCCTCCACTAAGGGGGCTTCAGCAGCTCTTCAAATCAGAGCCCGATAATTAACTAAATGAAGATGTCCTTGCAAGCCAGGGATCTTCAAAGGACTTCTGCCTGCAGACTAATAACACTGGAGAATCCTGGTTTTCATTAGAACAAATTGCTGCAGAAGTTGGCCTGGCCCCAGGTCTACCCTGGGTGTGTTAGGAATCCGTGTGTTGCCAGATCTAGCCTCAGACAGATTTGGAGCCAAGACATAGACAGAGCCTGTCCTAAAGGTTGAAAGAATGTGGCCGCTGTTCTCTGACCCAGGGCCTTGTACGTGGTGAGCACTCAATACATATCTATTTCCCAATTAAGAAAGGCTTTAAAATGATTTTTATGGAACACCATAGGTATAATATAAATAGAAGGAGTGATGGTGGGTCAATCAAAACTTCAGGGCTTTCTGTTGCTTTTTTTTGAATAAATAAAAGTACAAACTGGCTTAAATAATAGGATTTACTATTTAACTAATATATCCAAATGTGTACGGTCTTCAGAAAAGGCTTGATTTAGCAATGTCAGGGTCACCAACTTACTGTTTTTATCTTGAAAGCTCAGTCCCTAGGAAATTTAAGACAGGATGTGTTTATATTATAGCCTTGTTTGAAGTCTGGTATTGTGACTTTGTCAAGGGTAATATTGCACAGATACACAATCTGGCCTAAGATGGAAGAAATTCACCAGACTGTCAAGCTTTTTGTAAAGTGCAGTGTTGCATATCAATGGAATTTGAGAATGTGACACAGAGAGGGGACCTTCTCCAAAAATCATTTATGCTCTTTGAGGTGTCTTTCCTCTCATTTAAGCATTCACTTCTTAGGCTATGAAAAGATTCAGTTGAGATGTTGCATCTATTAGACATCTATGCAAATGAATGCTAAATTATTTCTTCTTGTGGAAGCTTAGGTAGATTCATTCATTTTATCGATCCATCCACCCATCCATCCATTCATGAATGACAACAAGTAGCTTTTACTTGGAAAACCATAAGGAGAGGCGAATGATTATCCCAGCATTTAATGATGGGTAGATTTTTCTTGACAACCACATATTCCATCACACTGAAACTGGGTCTCTTGACATCTTTCCCATTATCATTTTTGGAGTGAATGACTCTCCTTTTGGTGGGCTTCCTGTATGTTGTAGGATAATTAGGAGCCTCACTGAGCTATATCCATTGCATGCTGTTAGCATTTCCCAAGTTGTAACAAGAAACTTTGTCAGGTGCCCCTGGGAGTACAAAATAGCCCATTTGAGCACACTTCTGACTTGGGCACAGAAGTGTTCTCAGGGGTACGCTTGCGTTCTGACACCTGTGGTTTTGCTCACCTATGGAATTTCCACTTCCCCAGATCACAATGTCTGAGCCCTACCCTTGGCCCTCAAAACAGGGGTCCAATGCCACCTAATTCTTGAGTCTTCCTGCAAGAAAACCTTCCTTCAATCTCATCTCTTAAACACTTCATGACTCTGTCTGTCTGTCTGTCTGTCTGTCTGTCTGTCTGTCTGTCTATCTGGAATCAAACTCACAACTTTGCACTCACTAGGCAGGCGCTGTACCACTGAGCTCTATCCCTGGCTCGAATCCTTATTTTATGAAACAATACAGTGAATACCAACCTTGAAGCAGACCGGTGAGTTGTAATTCTGATAAGAACTCTAGGAAGGAGTCTTGTTTAGCCTTATTTTCAGATAAGAAAGCGAGAGCATAAAAAAAAATAAAATAAAAACTCCCTCCTATGCACTAGATTGATCTAGGATGTATCTTTGTCCAGTGATGGTGAACCTTTGAGTACCCAAACTGCAACCCTAAGCCCATTTATTTGTTGGAAAGTGCCGACACTGCAGTGAAACCTGAATACAGCACTGAGGTTTTGTTTAGAAAAAGCAGCTCAGATACACTTAGCTCTGTGTGCACAATGCAGCATGCATGCCATAGCATTGACACCAGTGCCCTAGTCCCTTGGAAGAATGAGAAGCTCATCCCTTGATAGCCCAGTGCCTGAAACATAGTACAATGTTACATAGTACAACATAGTACATAGAACCAGTATCCTGGTTCATAAACTCAATTCTCTCCATGACTCTGGTTATAAACTCACATGGAACAGAACCAAATCAAATTTCTTCATAGGGTCAACATTGGATCTAACAGTGACTTTGACTTGGTTCTGCAACCAGAATCATGGATAGGATCAAGATCGTGAACAAAAGTACCACTGTAAATGCTGAAAATATTTGTTGATTGGATGATTGAAAAGAGGAAGAGGTCTTAGGGAGGTTGCGAGGGGTGAACATTTACTGAATGTTTGGGCCTAGGAAATACTCATTTCTGTCCTGAAAGATTAAATACCTGTTTTCTTGAAGTTGGCTGTCCAGTTCATTTCTTGAATTCACACCTGATTCTATCTGATCAAGAGAGGTTAACTAAGTACCATCCTTTTTTGGGACTTCTGAAACTCTCTAGAGATCCAGGAATGGAGACGACATGGTGCTATTAGAAATAGTCTGGAGATGGATTTGGTAACTTGTTGGAAACTGAAGATGCTCATGTGCTCTGAGCCAGTGATTCCTCTCTGGACGTGGAACTTAAAGAAATAGTACTCTTGGGGAGACATCAAACAGGAATTCATACAGTGTTGTTGGCAGTACTGGAAAAATTGCAAGTAATCCAATTAGTGGTTCCTAAGGTTGTATGTTAGAATCACCTGGAAAGCTTCTAAAAATTTCAAAACTCTGGTATTGCACATCCCACATGAAGTAAATTAGTTTCTGGGGTAGGAACCAATCATTATTATGTTTCCAAGATTCCAGATAATTCTATTATGCAAACTACTTTGGGATCATTGACTTTAGTATCAATTATCATGTGAGGGAACTAAACAATGGTATACTTACATAATGGGCTATCTCACGCAATTATGATGAATGACCAGCACCAAAAAACACATAAAAGAATGTCTATAGCAGCACTGTTCATAAAAGTACTGAGTTGAAATTAACTCAAACATTCATCAATGATTCAGTGGATAAGTAAAATGCACTGTAATGATGAAGTGAAATATCGTGAATATAAACAATTAAATTACATGTGCAAATCTGGGAAATAAACTTTTTTTTTTTTGTTTTTTTGAGGGCTGGAGTTTTGCGGGACTGCACTTGCCAGGCAGGCATTTGTCCCACAGAGCTGTTTCCCCAGTCCCTCCAAAATAAACTGTTGAGTTCAAGAATACAGCCACAAAGGTGGACAGGCTATGTGATTCCATTTCTGGGAAGGTTTAGGAAAGGGAGTCTGCCAAATTTTCTGTGAAGAGGCTGAGATAAAATATGACTTATGAGCCATGGGGTCACTGTTGCCACTCAGTTCTGCCATGGCAAAGACAGCCATTGATGATATATAAATGAGTGAGTGAGGCTATGTTCTATAAAATTTTATTTATGTTCCAGATGGTCTGCTGGATTTGATGCACAGTACAGAGTTTGCCATAGTTTGCTGGTCACTGTTTTGTAGAAATTGCCATTAATCCCCTATGAGGCTTCTATGAAGCTCGTTATGCTAGACAGAGAGTAGCAAATGGCAAGAAACATGCAACAGCTACTGGGACTCAGAAAATGATTCTTTCCTTTTATTTGGGTGCTGACCATGCCATCGTGTTCATTATGTGGACATTTATCATTGTGTGCATTTATGAGGGGATGCTTTTCAGTCTGATATTGCTCTTCCATGTTAATGTTAAATTATGAGTGGCAAAGAAATTAATAAATGACAACTATAAATTATTAGTTTATTAAATATTAAATTATTATTTTAAAAATATATTTAATACAAAGTCTATGAGGTCTCACTACACAGATCAGACTCATAGTGATCCTCCTGTTTTCAGCCTCCCAAGCTTTGGGATTATATGTGTGTGCCACCATGCCCAGTCTCAGTTGCCATTTCAGCATGCCTGGGGTGGGGGTGGGCAAGGGGAGCTGGCATGGTATGTGGGGGATTGAATCAGGTCCCTGTGCCTGCCTAAGCAGGTGCTTTAGTCCACTGAGCTATCTGGCCAGCCCTAAACTATTTATTTTAATTTTTATCTTAATATTTATTTATTTATTTGATATAGGGTCTTGCTATGCAGTTTGGACTAACAGTGCTCCTCCTGTCTCAGCCTCCCCAGTGCTGGGATTACAGGCGTGTGCTACCATACCCAGTTTTGGTGGCCTGCAAGGTTCTCCTGGGGTTCTGAGGCTGGCACATCATGTGTTACTGGGGATTAAACTTTGGTCCTTGTGTTCACCAGGCAGGTGCTTAGAGTGCTGAGGTACCTCCCCAGCCCTGCATTAAATTATAATAAGGAAAAAGTAACTTTTTGAAAATGTAGAACACCCTAAACAATATATAATAAGTGGAGTCAGGCAATAGATTAAAATTAAAAGGTGTGCAGGGAAAAACAATAATGATCAAATTTATGGAAGTAGATACCTGGGAGGAGGAGGATAAAGGAAAATAGCATGAGATGCACACAGGGGTTTGACATATAGTCATAATATTTTTGTTCGTTGATCTGAATGGTGAATAGATGGGCTTTATAATGCTTCTCATTCCCTTTTGTGTGTTTAAGTGTTCAACAATAATACAAAAAGGATAACATGCTATCCCTATTTTTAGGGTGTGTGTTCTAAAGTGGGCTGAGAAGGATGTGAGCCATGAGAGCAAGAGCTTTTTCCACATGGTGCACCTACTTCTCTCCAGTGCTAGCACAGGACCTGCTACCCACAAGGCACTCACAGCATGATGGCTGAATGAATGAAGGAGATGAACATGACACCGAACAGCTGAAGGTGGACAGAGGAGCACAGTTTGGAAGTGCAGGTGGAGTTGGGAGAGGCGAGGAGTAGGATGTGTCTAAAGATCCCTCAAGATCAGGGAAGGAAGTTGCCACTGCTTAGGACTTCCTTTTAGCTCCATCTTCAAATGCACTAATTTTCCAGACTGAATGACAAAACCAAAAGCGTGGGGCAACTGTGTGAAAGATGATGCCTTCTGACCTTGCTTGCCCTCCGAGTCAGGACTCTGTGTGGAAAAGGCCATGAGGACCCCACTGTTCAGCAACTCTGCGGGGCTGGCTAGTAAATCCTGGAGCCTCTGTCAGCAGCCAGGAAGCTGAGATCACTTCTGATCACAGATGGGGAAAGAGGTTATGAGGAGGACAGAGGGTGCGGTGCCCGGCTGGGTTATCTCTCTTGGCTGGCTGCCCGGTCTTGAGCAGTAGAAATGTCCTCCCGTGAAGCATTAGTCAGCCTCTGATGCTCCAGGCGGGGTTGGGGGAGCTGTGGCCTAATTTGGTTCATAACAGGGGAGGCAGCCATCCTGCTGGTGCTTTTGGGATGCTGTCCTTTAAAAAATTCATGAATCTCCTTGTTCACTCTTTGCTGTTGTGGATCATCTGGATCATCTCTCCTTAGGAGCCTGAGCACTGACTAGGACACGAGATTCTTTTACGATTGTCATAACTATGCATGTCATTGTTGTTGGGATGGATATTTAGTGCAATTAATCAGAGCAACCAAAGTGTAAAAATCCCTGAAAACAGGGGAGAAAGTCCTTATTTGGCAGACTTCACCCTCTTTTTTTTCCCAACTAAGTGTTCAGCTCAATTTTAGTGGCACCCACGGGGTTATTTGTATTAGCTTTCTCTTTAGAGGGTTGTCCCATGGATTCCAGTTAGTCTTTGCCCGTATTTCATCTATTTATTCCTCAGAAAGTCTCTTGAACCTATATTCTATATCAGGCTTCATTTTTAACAGTCGGGATATGGCTGTAAATGGATTAGGCTAGACTTCTGTTCTTTTGGCGTGTGTGTGTGTGTGTGTGTGTGTGTGTGTGTGTGCACGTGCATGTGTGTTTGTATATGTGACAGGTGAAATAAAAAGTAAACAAGTAATTATGAACATTTCCAACAGTTGCAAGCAGTAATAAAATTGGCTAGTGTGGACAGTGAAAGGTCTCTAGAAAGACAGTTTTTAAATTAGGATCTGAAATATAAGAAACAGTAGAGTGTTCCTGCCAAGGAGAACCACAAATACAGAGCTCTGAAGGTAAACAGAAGCAGGACAAGCACAAAAGCTAAATAAACAGACAGTGTGGCTGTAGCCAATGATCAAGACTGTGAGAGATGCATCATGAAATGAGAGATGTGAGAAGCATGAAGTCATACAGAATCTGCAGATCCCAGTAAGGAGATAGATTTTCTTTTAAGCCATCACTTTCCAGAAGAACTTTTCATGGTGATGGAATGCTCTGTGTCTGCTCTGTTCAATAGGGCATCTACTAACTATATGTGATTATGACACAACTGATATTTAGTGAGCACTCTGAGACACTGATTTCTTAGTTTTGTTAAATTAATTATGACTAAAATTGAAATTCGAAATAGTTGTGTGTAGCTACCTACTACTGTACTGGACACAAGTGCAAGTGATCTGAGATAAACAAGCCTTGAGAAGTTCAAGGTGTGAACAGGCAGAAAAATAGAAAAATATTTTTACAACTACTCTATTTATTTTGTTAATAAAAGCAGAAGCAGCAGCCCATGTGAGAAAGTTCTCTGAAGAACCTGGAAGATAAGTGTAATAGTCAAAGAAGGTTTTTCTTTTGTCCTTCTTTTCCTTTTCAAAGCCTTAAGCTTTCTTGCAATGATATGAGAGTAGATGAGCCCTGTGGACTGAGTTAAATCTTCAGAAACATAGAAAGTTGGGAGGTGTGTGCGTGCTGGTTCATGGGATGGTTCAGTCTAGCGGTGCTTGGGCAATGAGATGGAGATCAAGTCAGTTCATTCCATATAGACAATCACTAGGCAACAGGATCATCTTGGTTTGAGAGTAGCGACTTGGGAACTGGGGAAAGAGACTAATTCACCTTATAGCTCTTATTTCCTCCTATAACCAAAATATATTACTGATAGCAAAATCTACAAATTTTAAGAAAGTTGCGAACTAAGCAACATGCATATATCAGCAATTTATGTATGTGATGAATATTTAACTTTTTTTTTTTTTGGTGTGTTTTTGAGACAGGGTCTCACTATGCAGTTTAGGCTGGCTCACATTTATATCCCAGGCTGGTCTCAAACTCCCACTGATTCTCCTGTCTCAGCCTCCCAAGTGTTGGGATTACAGGTGTGCGCCACCATGCCCAGCCCCAGTAATAAATGTTTAAATTTAAATGTATATTATAATAAAAGGCACATTGTCATGAATTTTCCACCACCACCATCACCACCACCAAAGAAGTACCCTGGCTTTCAGTACTTATCTCACCATTCTTGTTACTTTCTGAAGCAGTTCTTCAGGCTTTAATTTGTGAATTCTTCAATAGTGCTGCTGTAGCTTCCAGATTTGGTGAATAAAGATACCCTGTAATGTTTTCATTTGACAGAAATTTCCGTAAGTGTTTGATCAATGAGGGATGATCATAAAACACAGTGACTTACAAGTTATTATAGTAAAGACACATTGTCATGACTCTCCCCTCAATATATTGAAAATGCTCCTCCCATTTGGACACACTTGCGTTATCATTCTTGTTAATTTATCTTTTTAAATTTTTTTTACACTTAATAAGAAATAACAATGTGAGAGTTTCAAAACAGGCTAGTAATACATTTCTGAAATTTGATACAATGAATATTGTCATTCTCCTTTTAGTTACACAGAGCAAAGGGTGTAGATGCTATAATTTTTTTAATCATTATTAGTACGAAAAAATTTTTTCTCATTGAACTAAGAGAAAGTAGTTGTATACATAATCCAATGTTCAGTAATCACAGTGGGTTATTGGTAAAACTGGCAATGTTGGAAACTGTTGATTTAAGCCTTCTACAGCTCAGCATTCTAATCTAGCTTTACATTTTATGTCTTGGGGTTAAACTTTTCTGCTGGGTGGTTGAGGGCAAGTTTAAGCAAAACCTGTATAACAAAACATGTAACTTTTGTATCTCCCAAGGTCGGTCAAATCCCCTCAGGATTTACTTTGGAACCATGTACAGTGCTTT
>PVJA010039584.1:0-19001 GCA_004027025.1 Myocastor coypus | reverse complement strand
TTTTTTTTTTTTTTCGGTCTTTTTGAGACAGGGTCTCACTATGCAGTTGAGGCTGGCCTTGAGCTCACTTTTGTAGCCCAGGCTGGTCTTGAACTCGCACCGATCCTCCTGCCTCAGCCTCCCGAGTGCTGGGATTACAGGCATGCACCACCATGCCCGGCTTGTCGCTAGTATAAATACATACAATTTTTGTCAATTTTATACCTTCATAAAGTGGAGAGAAGAATATGTGCCTATCTGAAAATCAGAAAACAAGCTGAGGTCTGTCAAAAGAAAAAGGTCACGGAGCAGCTCCATACTAAATTATGCCCTGACAACTCCAAAATTTTAAACGAATATTTTTATTGTAAGAAGCAAGCAAAAACCTGAAGTTAGAGCTCCAACTCACCCTACAGAAGAAGATCATAGAGGCTAATTGTCAGCTCAGCAAAGAGCCCAGGCAAGCCATCGGGCCCAATGTTTCATGCCCATACGTGTCCCCTGCTGAGAAACTGAGACACGCTGCCAAATGGTGTCACACTCACACAAGCATTCATTCCTAATAGTCACTCATTCACTCAACACTCACCATGTGTCACACAGGTCAAGGCTCCACCCTCCGCTGCTCTGCAGTGGTCTCCCATCCCAGCTCTTCTCCAGTGTCTTCCCTCTTGGCCCCACCTCTATACTTGTGACAATCTGCAGGTCACTTAGCTGTGAACAAATTTAATTCTCAAGTGAACTGCAAAAAGATTTTTGGAAAACTAAATGAGAAAATGAATGCAAAATATCCCAATGGTGTCCTGACACTGTGCCCCAACTACAATTTTACACAAGGTGTTATTATTATCCATTACACACCATGCACTCTCCCTGTGGAAGGCATCTGAGTTGATATGGTATTATTCCCATTCTCTCAATCTAGAGGGAGAGGAGATAAACCCTTGCCTATGCTACAAAATGAAATATATGTAAAATGGAAAGAGGAACGATTGAATAATATGAAGAAGGCTGTGCAAGCCATAAGGTCTCTACAAACAATAAATACAAGACCTGGCATCACATAAGAACAAAGATAAGGCAGTACCACTTTCAGAAAACAAAATCAATGCTGCCATTTCCAACTTTTAAAGTTAAAATCGTGATGCATACTTTTATCAATGTCACATAGTTTTTATATTGACAATAGTTCTCAAAAATGACTAATGTGCAGGTTGAGCATCCTAAACCACTAGGCAATGTCCAACCATAAAAAAATAATAATTGGTCCATTTAGCACAGAATAAGCAAAACACACCATAACATTCCAGAGGGGAAAAAGGAAGCAATAAGGGAAGAACAAAGACAGCTTTCAAGTTCAACTTTAATGAATCATAAAATTCAGTAACCAAAAAACACTTTTTCCCAAATATTGTTTAACAAAGGTTTTACTTACAATCTTTTAACAAAAGTGGCTTTTCCTTTTTTTGGTCATATTCTTTTTAAAATTCTGATGACCAAGCCATAAATAGGAAGGGGGAGAGAAAGAAATAAGGAATTATAACTAGGAATGACAGGTAATGTAATATACTGAAAGTGATGATTCAGAAATAATTTTAAAGGAATATACAACAGTATGATTTTAGCAGGCTACAAGACTGCCATGTTGCCATCCCACTGGAGTAATTCTTTCCAACTAGTCTTAAATCCATAGTTTCAGGCTCCTTAGACGTGTGAACCAAGTCTCTTCAGGTAGAAATGGTTTAAATTGCAAAAGTGGGAATCTTAAGCAAAACGATATGGATGGACTTTATATGAAGAAGAACAAGTATGTTCAAAACTATAACTTCATCTTACCTCTTGTCCTCTAAATATGGAAATTTTCATCAGGGTCAGGACCCACCCACATGAATCGAAGTTAATCCTAAAAAGCCTCAAAGATGAGATTGGTACATTCAGGGTGCTATGGAAAGGCACTTTGGGGACTGTCCTCAACCCCAACCAATAAAGCAATCAGGGTAATTTGGCCAATGACCATTGGGCAAATAAGGAAGTTCCAAGGATACAAAATGGTGCACTAAATGAAGTTTACTACAGTAAGTTTTCAGATGGTCAATACATAACTCGAAGTACTACAATGGACAAAGAGAAGGCAGTCTTATAAGTAATGTTCCTCTCATTTTCATCCTCTTCAGGTTTATATACACACTCAGCTGTTAAACTGAATCAGCTCCAACACAACACAAGGATCCAACTAACTAGTCCCAAGAGACCCAAGGACAAAAAGATCAACCTCTCCTCAGTTCTCCTATGTAATCAACTCATTTGAGCTGTGTGATATTCTCCCAGAATTAAAATCTCCTCAGTACTGTATTTAAGAATCCAGTACCTAAGGCTGATGTTTTACCTGGAGCAATTTTTCCCTTCTCTTCATGACTACCTCTGACTGACCATCCTCTTAACACAAGAAACCTGGGTGAAGGCTCAAATTATTTCATTGAAGCCATTCTAGCCAAAAAAAAAAAAAAAAAAAGAAAGAAAAAATACTAGGTGAGTGAAAAATCTAATTTTGTGAGTCTATGTTGTATGTACAGAGGTGAAACATATTTCTACAGGCCAATTTATAAAGAATCTAGTTGTAAAATTCATTATTTAACCTTTATACATGGGAAGGATTTCATCCCAACTGTACTGCATTTCAATACCTCAATATCACCCAGCTGGTTGGGACTGCTGACTTAAGGTGTATTTTTAAATAACTAAGATTGTCACGGGACACAGTTTTAAGGTTGGGCTTTTGTAAACGTAAGTTTTAACAACACAAGATTTTAAACCCCAATTCTAATCCAATGTAACTCTCTCCTCACCACTCATGAGATACAGGGCCCTTTCTGGTATAGGAAAAGATGTACCTATCTCTGTGTAAAGAAACACTTTGAGAGACAAATCCTGGACAGTAAGTGTGAAATACAGTGAGATTTTTAGGCAAACTGAAAGGCACATGTAGACTTGACATAACTGATTAGAGTAGTAGGTGATCAAATTGCAAGGCAGAGGCCCAAAAACCCACATTTGGTAGGAATTTATTAATAACCACTCATCTCCCAAGAAGAAATCAGGTATAACTTGGGAACTTGCGTTCCACCCAAAACACTGTGAAATTACCAAGTCCAGAACATTAAAATGAAAATTTCATTTTCCACATGACAGCCTATGAAATTAGCTAAGAAAAGAAGCCAAATTTGTCATTATTTCCTTGTCCAGCCCACCTTCCTACTGCCTCCCCACCTCCAATATCGTTTCAAAACATTTGGGCTGGAAGGTTCAGTGGAAATAAGTACCCTAATCAAAATTATATCGACTGTGTCTGAGAGAAGAATTGATGGGCTAGCAAGGGAGAACAGGGATAGGATATAAATTTATAACTGTCTTCCAGACAAGTGCCTAGTTGTGCGTTCAGATCATTAAATGAGCAGGGAAGCTGGAGAGGCTGCCAGGAATTTCACACAAGTTTATCCACTTAGCTATAACCTCAGCAGAAGTAAACACCCTGCTGAGCACAGTACTGAACCTGCCCTCTGATTTTAAGGCATGGTGTTCTTTCTTAATGCTGGAAACACGGGTGACTGCAGGTGCTCACCTCACAGGAATTCTGAGCCAGGTGAGAAGGACACAGCCAAAAGAAGGAAACAGACAAGCACCCAGAGTTGTTGGATGTAGTCTTATGTTATGCTTTAGCCTAAACAAGAGCAGAGAGGAAGACACAGACAAAATACAGGGCACATAAGAAAGAGCCAGAGCCTTTGAACAAATGATTCAAACTTGTAGATACATCCACCTGAACAAGCACAGGGTGACAACCCCAGTTATTTTAAAAAAGAAGTAAACTGTAGTTGCTGCTCCATTATGTGAGCTATAACAAGAAAATCTCTAATGATATTATAAACTGAAATGTTTATGCTGTCCCAAAGGGAAAAAACAGAATTAGTGTGGGGTAATTCTATACATTAACTCTCAATTTTTTTCAGAATTCCACTGCATTTCTACAGATTTCCCTTTCAAGAGGTTAGGGTAGCTCCTAGACCACATGCCTTGCCTGACTATCCCAAAGCTGACCTCAAGATAACCACCTGATTTCCTCCTTACTCCCTTCTTAGTCCCCAAATCTTCACCTACGAAGCTTAAATGAAGTACATGGCCACCAAACAGCCTTACCAGTGGCTGATGATATAGTGTCTTCTAGTCAAATCCCTAGTAATTTACTGTTCTGTTTGTAGTCTTTTAAAGTATTATCTCATAAACGATCACTAAGAGCAGAGTCCATGAGCAAAAGAGAGATGCTAGCCTAATCAAAGTGCTAATGAATCAGATAACATAAAACTCTGATTTTTGTATCTCATTAAAAAATTCTGCTCAGGGCTGGGGAGTGCAAGGCACAAGTGCCTGCCTGGCAAATGCAAGGTCATGAGTTCAAACCCTGGTCCCACAAAAAAAAAAGACAAAAAAAATTCTGCTCAGAAATATAGAAGTGATAAGTACAATACAGACAAAAGAGACAGGACCATCAGCAAAGGGTGGTGGGAGTACAGTCCTCTAGAAAGGAACTTCTGGGCCTCAGCTTCTTCCTGGCTATATTTCAAATACCTGGCTTCTCAAGACATAAGCTGTAAGCACAGTAATAACAGCAAACATCATTAAGAACGCTCACTCTATAGCAGGCACCATGTGAGACTCCACATCGTTTTTCACGATGATCCTCTGCAACAGAAACCAGTTTGCCCATTTAAAAGATGAGAAAACTGTCTCAGCATTAGTAAGGCAGCCAAAGCCATCATTCCTATAAACATCTGAGCCAGAATCAGAACTGCACATCCTTAGATGCTATAGGGCCTAACCCCAAAGCAGAGAAGCTGTGGCAGCTGACTCTAAAGGGAAGAGGAACATAACCCTTTCTCATTGACACTATGGAACATACAAATGTGATTAGAAATACGAGAAGGTGTCTTCATCTAAAACAGTCACCTCTTCTAGGACCCACCTGCAAATGTGTACACACCTCTACCCAGCTTTCTCTAAGGTGAGGCCACCTGGTTATGTGAGAAACATCCTACAGGGGTCCTTTTCCAGGTTAACATCTACACACCCCACACCCAGGCCCTTCCTCTCAGCTCCAACCTAGAAACAATCTGGATGTGTGCATTACATCCACCGAGTCTCAGATAGATAACCTTTGTCACCTGCTCTAAAACATGGCTAAAGTAGAGATATTTGACATTTCCTGGAATACCAGACTGAAGATGCAAAGAATAAAAGCTGAATCTTCCCTCTGTTGGCAAGTTCAAGCAAATCAGCCAGCTCTGCTAGTGTGTGGTGGTACACAAATACCACATGTCACCAAGGACACAATCTCAGACCACATCCCTTGTGCTCACCATGGGTGAGTACACCGCCCAACTTACTGTGGAAAGGAGCACATACAAGGCTTTATTCTCATTCTCCACTCCTGTTAACAAAGGTTTCCTCTGAAAAAATTCTAGGTTATCGATGTCACATTGAAAAGTGGCATTAATATTCACATTAAGATGTTTTCAGGGGTGGATCTAAATTATTTTCCTATTATAGTTCACATGTATTTATCCAGAGTACATGAACTACCAGGCACGTTCATTTCCCATCCATACTACTTACCAATATGGCATCTTCTAAGGATATGACAAGCATTTTTTTTAAATGTATTTAGTGTAGCATCTATAAGATTTCACTATACAGATCAGACTTGCAGTGATCCTTCCTGTTTTTTAGCTTCCCAAGTGCTGGGATCACAGCTATGGGTCACAATGCCCAGTCTCAATTGCCAACTCAGTGCACCCTGGGGCAGGGTCAGCAAGGCAAGTCAGGGTTCAAACCTCTAACCCCTGCTTCTGCCTAAGGAGGCACTTTAATCCACTGAGCTATCTAGCTGGCCCTCAGAAGCATTTAAATGTGCTGTCAGTGGTTTTACCAAGAAGGCAAATGGACTTCATGCTGCCTATCCTTCCTAAATTCAAACTTGACTATGTCAGTGTTCCTAGCTTCAAACCCTTCAGTGGCTCCCAACACCCTCAGAATGAAGCCCAGAGGATGTTGTGGGACTCAACGGTGGCTTCTCTCTCTCCAATGTCACCTGAAGCCTGTTCTCCATGCCAAGCAAGCTGGCTTTTCTCTCAGAACCTCAGACTCACCCCACACTCTTGGGCTTCAGGGTCCCTGTGACCTGCCTGACCCTCCAGCCCTTCCCTCCTCTGACCTAATTCTGCTTATCCTTGTCTCCAGCTTAGACCTCACTCAGCAGTGAAGCCATCCAGCTCTCATGCTCGAACAGCTATACAACCCAGTCATTCCCTCCCTCCCTCCAGGCCCCTCCCCCATGCCACCTCCAAACTGACTGATTAGTAATTGTGCGCTTAGTGATCAACTCCTTGAGATAAGCAGCTCTGTTGCACTGCACCCATCTCTATGTCCAAGACATTGCTTTAAGAGATGCACACTCAATATACATTGATACACTGACTGATTATCCCATCTTACAGCTCTCACTTAAGTAGTGCATCAAAAAGCAGACTAAATAATAAATACGCTAAGATTTATGCACTTCTCTTTTTAAATTGTGTAGCAGCTATGATTAATAAAATATAAATCCCATGCAAAGCTTGGCTGAATTCATGGTAGTTTTTTGCTATTCTCTTAACACATGAGAACGAAAAGCTCATCCCTTCCACAAGAGGAGCCCCAAATACAAACATCCCAGTATGATATTAGAAGCAGTCCTCTTACCCATACGCCTTTAATACAACACCTTAAAGACATCCCAGGGCCCGGTGGGATGGCTCAGTGGTTTAAAGCGCCTGCTTGGGAAAGCTTGGGCAGCTTCAGGGACCGAGGTTCGATCCCCAGCATTACATGCTGCGCCAGGCCTGCCCTAGGGGCGGGCTGGGCCAGCCATAAAAATGAGTGAATAAACAAATAAAGGTTCTGAAACAAGAATAAATAAATAAATAAAATTAAAAAAAAAAAAAAAAGACATCCATCATTGGCTCTATTGTTAACAAGGGAAACTGCTTACACCAATAAAGAGTCCCTGAGCACAGCAGAGCACAAACAGGTTGCATATACCAAGTTGGAAAGCCTCTATACTACTAAGCCCTCTTCTGACTTTTTTAACAACTCCCACAAGTTCCACATTTTACCTGGTATGACAAAAAGCAGACTTCAGAAGAGCTAAAACAGCAGTCCCTTCAAAAGCGCACTAGGGGGATCTTCAGTGATTTGACTTTGTTCAAATTTAATTAGCAAAGGAAAAATGTCCCTGACATTTTCTGGTGTCATCCACATGGGTTTTTGTTGATGAGAGGTCCACTGGTTTGAGCACAATAACACACGCAATAAATGAACAGTCACCTATCAGCTGAATGTGCAATTATTTCCAGAGATGTCACTTCATGTAACTCATTCAACATATTGTTATTGAACTGCTACTGTGTTAGACATACAGTACTAGGCATATAAGGACAAAATTACAGCTTTCAAAGTCACTGATCTACAGTTACCAATCTACACCTGAGCACTTTATGTAAGTTGTCACAGGTGCCTTGAGAAAGAAAGGGATAAAGGTAAGAAATGCTTTGATGCAAATCCTAGAAATTTGGGACTAGTCAGGGACTAGTCCTCCAATTCAATGCCTTAAACTAGGGGAAACATAGTGTACCCCTCCACAAAACAGAGCCCATGTAACACAGGACCAGGCAAGCAGCTGAAGAAATAAGCCACCGATGTCTCTGTTATGCCTTTAACACTAAGTCCGAAGAGGGTTGGGTCCCTAGCTCAGTGATACAGTGCTTGCCTGGGAAAGTGATGTTCTGAGTTGGAGTCCTAGCACCACAAGAAGTAAAATAAAAACGTAAAAAACTACCATCACCGCTGTGTTAAACTATTGTTTTTAAAATGCCAAAAGCTTATGGACTGATTTAAGTGCATAAGACTTTGTAAGTTTATACAAATATTGACATTAAGATAAAACATAAAATAGATCAAACACTGTGAAGCTGCCAGATACACTCAAAACAGCTTTAATAAGATTGTCCAAAAACTGGTACTGCACAAATACACTGGGAACTTGAACTGCATTGCTTTTTAAAACTAGATGCAACAAGTTGATGTAAAACACACACACACACTTTTAGAAAAAAAATATTTTGAAAAAAAATACTTTGAAAAACAATGAACCTCCCAAACTAGGCATAACAATTTAAAAATCAAAATGAACTTCTTTCCATTTATGAGTTGCACTTAAGCCTTTTAACATTTTACACTCGGGGCCTTGCCACAGTATACCTAACACTCCACTCAGTGGCCTCCCCACTATGCAACCAGAGACAAATGAAAACTGTTTCCCAGCTTATACTACTAAATAGACACATCCTCAGAATCTCTTCATGTTAATAAAACAGGCAAACTCAACCTTATACTTCAATTTCACATTTTATCACAAATTCTTATTTGCCATTTAGTGCAGTATGCTACGGGCTAGGTTAGAATCAAACAGCATGTACAAAAATGTCTAACAGCTTGTCACCATTTTTCCCATTTAAAAGGTGAGAAGACTGAGGTTTACCAAAGTTAAACAGCCCACAATCCCACCCTTAGTCAAGGTGATAGACTAGAAATAAAACTCTGGTATTTGCACTAAAGTGAGTGTTTATAAGATGGCATTCCTGAACCTTCCAGAATGGCAACTGTGATTGAATGCAAGAGGTGAAGAGACTTTTCTTCAAATTCTCAGAGGCCGCAGTTCCACGAAAGCTTAAGACCCATTGCACTGGTGTAAGAACAGAAAATATGGACTAGACTGCCACTCCCCTTACAAAAACTATCACTTTTCTAGTGGTGAAGAGGGAAAGAAAAACTAAAAAGCTTTAGTTTTGCTTTAAAGTTCACCAGGCAAGTCAAGATTGCACTCCTGGACAATTTTCATCACCCCCTACCCCGGGTTAAGTTACACAATAAATTGCAATACTCTATCTGTTTACATCAAATTCTGAGACTTCACAAAGAAGGACGAATGTTATTTAGTCATTCTGCTTTCCAAAATGGGTTTCAATCAGCCAGTCCTCACTGCATTGCCTGGGAAATAAGCTATCATTAGATCCACTTGTGACAAAGTAAAACACTGTCACCCTGAGGTTAGGCAATAAATCAGCTACCAAATAGGGATCAAAAGTAAGAAACACCTGATATCCCTCCCTCATCTGTCAGGCCCTGTCGTTGACAATGGCTCACCCTTCTAGCTACAGAAAACACAGACAAAATAACTCAACCATCCTTACTACCTAACACAGTGCTAAATTAGATCCGATGGTAAATCATTAAATTAGGGCATACTTCCAGCTTTCCAGTTATAACACACTCATCTCTCCAAGTTTAGATTGAAGTCAGAGGATGAGCACATGGCACACACCTGGTATCTTGTTCAAAGAGAGACATAACCTGCTGTCGGACAAGATTTGGTCACCTCTCTGCAAGGACATAGCTCTGGGGTGGGTATGGCAGTCAACAGACTCCTGGCATCCTGCCACTAGTATAAGTCTGGCACTTTGGATAAGACCAAAATTTCCATTCAGAAACTAGAGTATTAGCATGAAAATGAAATTTACTTTGAGGTTCTTCTGATCTCAGGATCAGGATCTCAGGAATAAAACATATCCAACATCTTACAACTTTTACAACTCTTACAAGCAAAGACAGTCACCTGTCTGGAATCCTTGCAAGCTGCTCAGGGAGTGTGGGAATGGCACTGGGTAACCGGTCATGATTGCTGCTGGAGGCCTGGCCAACTCTCAGCTAAGGCCATCTCTGCCAGCCTAGGACTCAACTCCAGTCACCTTATGCCAGGTCCCAGTCTGCTTCCAGACTGGAAACACCAGGGGCTACTAGCAGGACACTGGCTTCAGCTTGCTTCTTCTAGGGATAAGGACCTGAGAAAAATATAACTTTGGCACTGAGGAGGTAATTTCACAACGAGGCTCTGTTAAGCTGATATTTTATGTGTGGCCTTGCCTGATCAAAATCACTTCTTCCCACCAAGAAACGTCCAAAGCAAACAAGCTAAAAGGCACAAAGACAAAGAATTTTAAACTTCCTTCACTAGCCCGCTGAGACAGAGAAAGAGAGTCAGATGGAGATAAAGACTGACAGAGACACAGAAAGAGACAGAGACACAGAGAAAATTAAGAGATATAGAAAACGAGGAGCTCGAGGCGTCAGAAAACAGACCCACAAGTTCATGAGGAACATCCTTCCAGGGAACTAGAAACGCAAAGTCCTCAGGAGGCAGGTTATCCCCGAGTTTGCTCACAGCACTCATTTATCTGGACCCCATGGAAACAGGTCCGAGAAGGAGCTGTAAGCGCGCTGTCCCAGGGTGGAGAATCCCCTCCCCCAGGAGGACTCAAAGGGCTGCGACCTAGCAAGACCACTGGTGTGCGACCCCAGAGAGCCAGAGTTCCCACCGGCGCCCCACGCCCAACACACCATCCTCTCCACTCAAGCGCTTTGGTGGTTAGCAAAGCCCACTTCAGTTAACCAGATCTTAACTGCGAGGACAAGACAGTCGTCCAGACAGCGTCCATTCAATGATCGGCCCACGCAGGCAAACGTTAAGGACTTTGCTGCTTTGACATTTTAAAAGCACATGGAGACATGGGCGCGAACACACACTGGGACGCACATAGGCGAGAGGGTTGGAGGGCTGACAGCCGGGGGACCCCTGACTATGGGAGGCTCCTAAATGTGACTACTCGCGTAGGCTCAGCATAGGGCGCCTGGGCTCCCTCCCCTGCCCACCGCAAGCGCACAGGACAGAGAGCTGGGGTCGCCGGAGAAGGCGAGGGGGGGACGGCGGGCGCACCTCCTCGTCCTGCTCCTCCTGGGACACGCTGCTGCCCCGGGGCGCAGACGGCGCGGCTCCTCCCGGGGGCAGCAGCGGCTGCGGCAGCGCAGAAATTCCAAGCTCCAGCAAGACGCGCGCGGGAGCCCAGGCGGCGGGCGGCCGGGCACCCAGGGCGCCGCCCGGCGGCTGCAGCTGCTGGGACTCGCGGGAGAAGCCGCCGAGCTCGCCTTCCTCCGACAGAGTTTCCGACCCCGACGAGGACTCCGCCGAAGAAGCGCCCAGCGAGGACGCGGGACCCGCAGCCGCGGCTGGAGTCCGGGCGCCGTGGCCACTACAGCCGCGGGGCACCGGCTCCGGCGCCTCCGAAACTTTCTCGCCCATCGCTTCTCCGGGCCGAAGCGCTGCCGGGGGCGGCGGGGCGCACTAGGCGCCTCCGGAGAAGCCGCGCGCCGCTCCGAGCCCGAGCTGCTGGGAGCCCGCGGAAGACTACATGGCCGCGGCGGGGCCGGAAGAGCCCATCGCCAAGTTCACAGCAGCCTAAGCGCGGCGGCCGCCAGAGACTGGCGCACTCCGGCCCATGCCCGCTCCAAGCCGCGCTCCACGTTCGGCCGCTGCGCCCCGCCGCCGGGACTGCGGCTTCTAGGGCAGAACCTGCCTCAGGGACGGGGAGGAGACGGGCAGCCCGGGGAGCCAATGGCAGGCGGGGCGGGCGCGCCGGTGGGCGGAGGCTCCGGCGCCCCTGGCCACGCGGGCGTCAGGTAGGGGGCGGGGCCGGGCGCCAGGCGCGGGGATCTGTGGCGCGGCGCGGGTCCTGGAGGTGGGCGTGAAGCCCCGGGTGGGGTTCCGAACTTCGCGGAGGGGCGGCCGGCTGTGCTGGGAACTCGAGGAGAGAGACCGCTGCGCGAGTGACGAGGTCTTGCAGACCAAGAGGACTTTGTGTGGAAAAAGTGGAATGGAGAGCACTGACCAGAAGGGAAAGAAGAAGGGCTTGATGTGGGTAAGGTGAACAACACTCAGACGCGCGCGCGCGCGCACACACACACACACACACACACACATCCTGCTGAGTAAAATAGGAGAAAGTTCGAGATACAGTGAGTGTATCCCAAATAGTGTATAGCTGATTTCCAACCCTCATTTTCTATTTAAACTCCTTGGGCCTCAGTTTCCTCAACATGAAATGGAGATAGTAAGTCTTGTCTGGCTGTGGACAGAATTAGAGCGAGTATGCAATCAGCAGAGTGCCGGGCTTGGACACATGGAGTTTTCCAAAACCTATTTTGTGTCATAGTTTCTGTTTATAAACAAAAATGTTAAGTCTAAGACTTGCACCTTTGGAAAATAATAAATTATGTCCATGTATTTAATCAGGCCCCAGCTGAATTAGGACAGAATACCAGACCCTGTCCATTGCCTGACTAGGCTAACTGGAGGATGCAAGGGATACACACTTCCCATTTGCTCTCTTCCAGCTCTGGATTGCAGACCAGACCAGCAAGACCCAGGAACAAGAGCTTCATTCTCCGTATCTGAGGAGAAACAACTTTCATCAAAAGCACCTTAAAACCTCCCAATACAGCTTTTTTTTTTTTTTTTTTTTAATGGGGCCAGGGCGTGAGAGGAACGGGACTCTGAAGGGACTCTGAATCTCCAGGTGAGCCAGTCCTCAGTTCAACAGTGAAAAATAAAACAATGCCTCATTTCCCTTCAGCTCTGGTCTCACCTGTAACCTGAGATATGAATTCAACCATATTCGGTTCCACAGACCTTTTTCATTGATCATTATGTGTGCCAAGTGCTTGAAGGATATACAAAGATGAATAAAGCAGATCTCCTGCCCTGGAGGAGCTTATGGTCAAGCCTGAGATTTATACTGCATGATATGGCTCTATTGCTCCTTTATAAAAGCTGTGGTAAGCCCTATAGGAAACAAGGTGCCAGAGGAGAGTGACAGAAAAACTGTAGCAGGTCCCGAAGCTCAGCAGTGCTCCAGAACCTTGGATTTCTCTTTGTCAGAATCGCTTTGCCAGCCGGGCATGGTGGCGCACGCCTGTAATCCCAGCACTCGGGAGGCTGAGGCAGGAGGATCAGTGTGAGTTCGAGACCAGCCTGGGCTACAAAAGTGAGCTCAAGGCCAGCCTGAATTGCATAGTGAGACCCTGTCTCAAAAAGACCAAAAAAAAAAAAAAAAAAAAAAAAAAAAGAATCGCTTTGCCAAATTTAAGAACTGAAGACTCAAGTTGCAAGTCCTTCACATAATGAACTCTTTTATGCTACCCCAGTATTTACAAGTGATGCATCTGACAAAGCTCTTCATCATATTGGACAGCAAGCTTTGTTCTGATCGGTTCTCTCCCCCCACCACCCCATGAAGGAGAAGGCAGTATGTGGTGACCCTCTTGCTATAGACAGCTGAGTTACCCAATAGACCCTGGCTGTCAGACCAGCATTGTGACACTTCAGAATGATCCACAGGGAAGTGAAGCCCTGCTGAGGCAAGAGGACAATTTGAGTGACTTAGCTAAATCATGAGAGGGAGGCTGATACGGGCACAGTGGTGCAGTCTGAATCCACCCCAAGCCTCACAATGACTGTTCTCATCAGGAGTAGCAGTCTTTATCTGAGCCCCTAGGTGGTTGATTCAGCACAGCAAACTGAAATGACAATTTAAGCAGCCATTCACTTAAAAGAAGAGAAGAGATTGCCTTTCAGGACATGGGCAAGGTTGCAGCAAGGACATGGTCTGAATTACTAACAGAAAGACAGTAATCATTTTTGTTGTGGGACTCTATGCATCTTCTATGGATGGTGTTTCTTAATCCTGGCAATGTTACGAGATATGTCCTACTAGTTCTGCTTTATAGGTGAAGAAATTGAGAGTCTGTAAAGTCAAATAATTTGTCAAGTGAGTTCCAGAGCTGTGGTTTGAACCCAGCAGTGTGACTCAAAGGCACTTTTACTTTCTTCTTTTTTTTTTTTTTTTTTTTTTTTTTTTTTTTTTTTTTTTTTTAATTTTTTATTTTTATTTTTTTCTTGTTTCAAAACTTTTGTTTGTTTATTTATTTACTTGTATGGCCAGCTTAGCCTGCCCTGAGGGCAGGGCTGGCGCAGCATGTGGTGCCGGGGATCGAACTGCGGTCCCTGTAGTCGCCTAAGCTTTCCCAAGCAGGCGCTTTAGACCACTGAGCCATCCTGCCGGGCCCCTCAAAGGCACTTTTCTTAAGCACCCAGGATAATGCCAACTCAAAACAGCCAAGTTTTTAAACTCTTATGTATATAATAGATTATGGATATTCATGGGCTTTACATCTTGATTCAAAATGTGAAAGATACACCTGGGCACAGATTAGTTTTAACATATTTATAAGACATGGGGCAGCTACCATTATTATTCTCATATCACACTCATGAAATACATAAAAATCTATGGCACAAAGAAATCATTTTTCTAATGTTACAACTGATACATGTTGAGGCAGAATTCAAACATCATCATTAATGGTATTAACCTATAGAGATCAATATCAAGTACTAGAGAACATTTCTTGAAGTTTTTAAACCTTAACCCCAAATTAGGATATTTTACATTGCAATTCAAGATAGATAGAATTTCATGAAATAGAAACTTGCTAGTTAGGAATATAATCTAAAATTATTATATGTTATTGAAGCCAAAGATACTTTATTGAAACCAACCTGTGATTGACTACATGGATTGCACACTCTAAGACCTACAGCTTCTAACTAGGCTTGATCATCTCCACATCTGCCTGGGAGGGAACTATGATTATAGTTCAAACTAAATGTTTCCAGAAGAACTGGAAAAACTGAAAGAATGACTCTATAGATAGAAGATTATTAGAAGGTCATGATAGTTTCCAAAAATTACCCCAGTTAGGCCAAGAGACTAAGCCTGGGTGTTATGTCATCCAAGGGTCTCTTGGGTTGAGAGGTGAAGTGTTCAGAAGATACTTGGATCATCATGGAACCTGGACTTCATCCATGGACTTAGCCATTGATGAGATCATAAGTTGATGGCACTGGTTGGAGGAAATAGAAACTTATACATTAGCATCCAGTTGAAGGTAACAGATCACAAAGAGATGAGATAAACTTGGGTGCTGTAGATGGTGTCTGCTTCATTCCTCTCTGGCTCTTGTGCTCCTATGAAATGAGCTGGACTCCACCATAGGCCTAAAGAAACAGGGCTGTCAAGCTGCAGACTGGAGCCTCTCAAACCAGGAGCAGAAATAAATCTTTCATCCTCTTAGTTGTTTTGCTCAGACATTCAATCAATGTGATGAAAAGCTGCCTAATAGTCTGTGATATGGCCAAACTATGGGGCCAAGAATCTGAATTTATCTAGCTCCTCCTTTGCTGTCCTATAAAAATATAAACATCTTCCTCAGTATCTAGAAAAGTGTCCTCTCCAAGACAAGTTCTCATGAATGTCCCTAATGTTGGAAATTTGGGGACCTGGGATAAAGGTGGAACCATGGCTTTTTCTCAGTGGGAAAGAGCCAGAAAACTTTTTTTTTTTCAATGGTTGTTATTTCCTGGGAAGTCAGTAGTAGAGTGCCATATTGTAAAGTAAGACTAGACCTGCTCCTCAGGAGAGACAAAGTCACCTACCCCAGAACAATCAGTCTGTGTACCCGCTCTTAGGGATGCTCCAAGCTTTCCAACCATGCACACTGTTTGCCAAGTGTGACTGAATTCTTGCATCAGGTTTCTGCATCATTCTTCTAAGTGACAGGAGGTGGTGCCTCTGGGAATCTATGTGTACTCTGGTATGTGGGTGTGACCACATATGAATGTCATTTCTGTCAAATGGAGGCGTTCCAACACAAGTCATCATACCCTGCATACCCATTCTCACTATGGTGATGTTTCACTCAAGCATTAAACTTAGGACTTCATAAAATTGAAATCAGTTCTTCTTACACACATACATGAAGTGAGAACTTCAGAAAATGAGTGTCTCAGTTACTTTTGTTTCATTGCTGGAACAAAATACCTGACACCCAACATTAAGAAAGGAAAGGTTTATTTAACTCACAGTTTGTGAGGTTTCAGTCCATAATCAGCTGGCTCCAAGGCAGAGTGGCACAGGGCAGACAGCAATAGTTCATAGCAGTGGAAAACAGCAGAAGCAGCATGAGCAGAAAGAGAAGAGCCACTGTGGCAGCAGAGTGAGCCTCTTTCCCTTCCTTGTAATATATGGAGGCTATCCACTCCAGGGAGGGTGTAGCACTCACACCCATAACCCCAGCATTGGATCATGAATCAATCACAAACTCTACAAGTCTGCCCCAATGACTGCATGAGGCTTTGAGAGGACAGCTACACACAAACCATAACACTGACAGTAAGCATTTTTCCCAAATCACAAGTTAAAGTATTGCTATTTAGTATACTCAAAATACTAAATATCCAACTTATTTGTAGATTATAAAGATAATGCCTTTTATCTGCCCTTGGTGGGTCATCTTTTTTTTTTTTTTTTAAGAATTTTTTATTTTATTTATTATTTTTATTCTTGTTTCAGAACCTTTATTTCTTTATTCACTCATTTTCATGGCCGGCTCAGCCCGCCCCGAGAGCAGGGCTGGCGCAGCATGTGGTGCCGGGGATCGATCCGCAGTCCCTGAAGCCACCCAAGCTTCCCCAAGCAGGCGCTTTAGACCACTGAGCCATCCCGCTGAGCCCGGTGGGTCATCTTTTCTATCTGTATCAATTATAGATTTGCCTACACTATGAATAAAAATGTACAATTTTAAGACCATAAACTTCAGCCAAAAAAAAAGTGGCTGTTAGATTTGTGTAGATCGGGTTTCCTGACTTATACTAGAAACTACAGCATGATCTAGAACATGGCACTTTCTGATCATTTAGTCTGGACCAAAGGCCATATATCCTTTCAAGTTTTTGTTCATGTATATGGCTCTCGGGAAAGAAAGATTATAACATAAGATTTCAGAAGAAGGGATGTCTTAGTTACTCTGCTCTCATTGCTGGGATAAATATCTGACACTCAAAATGAGGGAAGGAAATGTTTATTTCACTCACTGGAGGTTTCAGTCCATATTCAGCTGGCTCCAAGGCAGAGATGCACACAGCAGAAAACAACCTTTCATGGTGGCAGTTAAAAGCAAGAGAGCAAAGGGAGAGAGCTAACTGCTCAAGCAGCTCACTTCTCTTCCTCCCTTACATTGAAATGTAAATCACCTGCCCCAGGGCAGGTGCAGCACCCATTTCCACAATAATCAATTACAAATTCCAGAAGCTGCCCCATGACTTCATGAGGCTTTGTGGGGAACACCTATACACAAACCATAAGAGGGGAATATTTTAATGGTGGTGCAAAAGGACAAACAAAGGAGGATAATAAGTTGAATCGCAGCTACTATAATAACTGAAAAAAAAGGGCTGGGGATATAGCTCAGGAGCACAGCACATGTCTGGCAAGCGCAATTCTTGGAACCAAAAAAAAAAAAAAAAAAAAAAAAAAAGATAAGAAACTCAATTCAGCTTAGTTAGCAAATTAAATCTCATGGATCAGTGTTTCCCAAAGGTGTGGAATCTATAGATTTAAGGGCACCCTTAGAAAAGTAAATATAAAGTATGCTAAAGCTTGAGCATTACTGAAGAGGATTCTAATACAGGGATCAAAGAGCCACGCATGGGCAAATGTGCACAGTTCTGTAAAAAGCGGCTAGAAGAAACTGGTATAATTGGATTCCTTTTGGAGCCAATTCCTATGAACCTAGAGAGCAAGCACTTTGAGGAGACCAAGGCAGTGAACAGCTGGACAGGAATGTGAATGCTCTAAAAACAGCTGGCAATGCTGAGCTAATACACACACCAAGTAACAGAGGACAATGTTCCCTTGAGGATTCTATTCAAACAAAATTCAAAATGGTGACCTACTTCCCACAGAAGAGTCCAATTTTTTGCATTTGTCTTTCCAAGATGGATTTTCACATCTGGGATTCTGTGTTATGCTTTCAGCACGAAATGTTCACTCTTCATTTTTCAAAAAGATTTATCTAGTAGTCTTTGCCTGTTGAAGAAATAGAAGACAAACATTTTCACTCATTTTTTACTCATTGTAGAGCTTTGTTTTCAGAACCAAACACTTCCATTTTCCATTATCAATTCTTTACTTTTCTTTTTTTTAAATTACTTTTAATAAGAAATTACAATAGGACAGTTTTAAAACACATTAGTAATACATTCCTAATATTGATACAATGCATATTGTCCTCATTATAGTTATATGGAGCACAGGGTATAGACATGATAAATTTTCTAATGGTTATTAGTACAATAGATATATTCTCTTAGATCTAAGAGAAGGTAGTCATATACTTAGTCAAATGTTCCATAATTGCAGTGGGTTACTGGCAAAACCGGCAATGTTGGAAGCTGTTGATTAGAGCCTTTTACAACTCAGCATACTAAACTACCTTTACATTTTATGCATGATGTTTAAACTTTTCTGCTGGGTGGTTAAGGGCAAATTAAAGCAAGACCTGTATAGCAAAACATGTAGTTTTTGTATCTCCCAAGGTCAGTTAAATCCCCTCAGGGTTTACTTTGAAACCATGTACAGTGCTTTGTAGAACTGTTGTTAGTGTAAACCATCTGGATGAGTCACAGCCACTGCTTGACCAATTTGTTCTCTGTGAAAGCCCAAGAGAATGTTTTCTCTCTAGGTGACTCTCCTTAGGCATACTATATACCTTCAATCCCTTTCCTCTGTGGTCCCCCATTATCAATTTTTAAAGCAATCTCCTTGACCGTATTCGCACTGCATGGCAAGTGGCTCCTTTCACCACTAACCCCAATTAATTAGAAAATAACATTATGCTGAACAGTAACCTGGCACAACTCTTTCCCCAGCTCCAAGTCATTTGCAAGGTTTTTGTGCTTGAGGAAATAATGCCTTCTATCCCCTCAGGGGGTGTGGTCTGCCAGTAAATTGACAAGGGAGCCTGTTAGAAAGGAAGAATTGCAGCCGGGCGTGGTGGCTCAAGCCTGTAATCCCAGCACTCGGGAGGCTGAGACAGGAGGATCGGTGCGAGTTCGAGACCAGCCTGGGCTACAAAAGTGAGCT